>JAKSZU010000009.1:95008840-95176340 GCA_026018925.1 Tupaia tana
AAGTGTTGGTAGGGGCTGTAGTGAAAGGGGACCTCTCTTACACTGCTGGTGGGAATGTAAATTAGTCCAGCCATTGTGGAGAACAATTTGGAGATTCCTCAAAAATCTACAAATAGAACTACCATATGATCCAGCAATCCCACTCCTTGGTATCTACCCAAAGGACAGAAGAATTCTTAATCGGAAAAGTGCCTGCACATCGATGTTTATTGTGGTACTATTCACAATTGCTAAGATATGGAACCAACCCAAATGCCCATGAACAGATGAATGGATTGAAAAACTGTGCATGTATACTCTATGGAATACTATTCAGCCATAACAAAACAACAAGACCCTTGCTTTTGACAGTAAGTGGAAGAATATGAAAGTTTTACTGCTGAGTGAAGCAAGGCAGGCAATGAAGGAGAGACATTGTATGTCTCCACTTAATATATACTGAGTGTCCGCACTCTATGACTGAAACTGATTGATAAAGGATATAGAAACACAGTAAATGGATGTGAATACCATATATAGTGTGTGTGACAGAGTAGAGTCTGAGGAAAGACGTTTAGAAGAAAAATAGAGAGATAAAGCATTAATGGGACAAAGAAATACGGTATTATCTGTTGAACATAATTTTATAGTTTATCCACTGACTAGGGAGAAATGTTCACATGTTGGAATATTTACTTTGTAAGCTAAATAATGTGATTGAATGTATAAAAGAAAGTGAAATTAAAAAAAAAAAGTCAAGTTACTTTCAAAAGATATCCCATCAGTCTAACTTTGGACCTTTTGTTGGAAATAATGCAAGCAAGGAAAGAATGGGAAAATATACTCAAAGTATTAAGTGAAAACAATTTCAATCAGAAATACTGTATCCGGCAAAATTATCCTTCATGTGGGAAAAAAAGATAAAAACTTTCTCAGATAAACAAAACCTGAAAGAATTTACCAACACCAGACCAGCTCTTTGAGAAGTTCTGAAGGAGTACCATACAGGAAAACTAAAGACAAACAGAAAACTAAGAGAACAAAAAATGACCAAGAAAAAGGCCAACTTAATGGTAGGGACAAGTTCCGAAATATCAATAATAATGTTGAATGTTAACAGAAAGGTCAGACCACAGTAACACTGCAAATTCAATCAAAGAGAGATTACATGAGACTGATCTGGTGAAATAAAATTCTATGACTTTTTTCTAAAACATCACTGATTTTTTTCTATGCTTTGTCTTCCAGATTTAAGGATTTTTGTTTTCTTTTGAGTTGTTGGGTTCAGCAATTTGTTAAAAAAAAAAAGAAAAAATTTTTAAAATAGAAATATAAAATTTTCTCCCTTCCTGATACCTTTGCAATTGGAAAATATCTGTGAACATTCTTATTTTGTAGTAAAATGGTTATTTGCATAAGTTCAATAATACAATAGTATCTATTGCCTTGCACCAGAAATTGAATTCTTTTGGGGCTCTGTGCAAATAACAGACCAAAAGAGATTAATCTAATTTTTTTTTTTTTGCAAATGAATTAGTTTAGACCTCTTTAGTAAAGGGGGAATGGAGAGAAAGAGAAAAAAGTTTCAGAAGAAAATTACAGTGCACTTGTCACTAGATTCTAGCTTTGTCCATACTTTAAGATCTTTTGTGAATCAATAAAAATGTGAAAAAGTTTAGTATGGAAGGGAGGGAGGGGAAAGGAGAATGAAAAAAATAGGTAAAAGTATGCTGAACTGACAAAAAAATTAGAAGCTATTTGCTGATGATAATGTATATAGTAATATCCTTGTCTTGACTGACATGCCTGATATTTGTGTTGGAAAAAGAAATGTATACTGTAAAGACATGTGATAAAATATAAATTAAACTAAATAATTTAATAAAAAAAGTTAATAGCGAGGCCACGCAATGTGGTCTCATATTATATTATTGAGAATTTACTAAGATTCTTATGAAAGAATATCCAATTAAAATGTGGATTAGAAAAATAAACTATTAGTAAATGTAGTGTTATTTTAGATCGCTCTATTTCCTTATTCGTATTTAATTGAAGATTTTCATGTGTCATTCATATAACCTTCAAAGTAATGACACTTTTTTCTACTTTTTTTTTTTGAGAGTTTTTTGGATATAGGGCGTGTGCACTTGCGAGAAAGGGAGAGACAGAGAGACAGAAAGTGAGAAATCACCCCCAGGAGGGATGGCCACACTGCAATCCCTCCTCCTCCATTCTTCTCTCGGGATCCTGGGCATGCACGCACACATGACCGGCGTGAATTTAAGCTGCCCAGGTCTGGGACTTGAACCGCGATCAACTACATGGGAATCCAGTGACATAGCCATTACGCTAACTGTTGGCCCCAAAGTAATGACATTTTTTTCTTTTTAGAGAGAGATTTTTGCTATAGGGTGCATGTGCTTGCTGGAGAGCCAGAGAGACAGAAAGCAAAAAATTACCCCCCTAGGGGGATGGTCATGCCATAATCCCTTCTCCTCTTAGGGTTTTGGGCATGTATGCACATGTGCCCGGTGTTTTAAACCGTCAGGTCCAGAACTTGGACTGAGGCCAGCCACATGAGAGTCCAACTACCTAACCATTACACCATCAGCTGGTCCCAGTAGTGACACTTTTAACATAATAGCTTTTTCTCTCTAAACTATTTCCAGGATTTCTCTAAATAAGGGAATTGTATTTATGTCAACTGTTGATTTTTCTAAGGAAAATTTAGCACTTAGAAGTAGGTTCCTCATTGCAAGTGTGAAGCTAATGCTTAAATATCCAAATATAACAATTAATAATAATAGGTAATACTTCTGTAACTCTATGCGCTAGGCTCTATTTGAAATCTTTTTCATATATTAAATTTATTTAATTCTCTAAACAGCCCTATAGAGATAGGTCCTATTGTTATCCTCATTTTACAATGGAGGAAACTGAGGCAGAAAGAGGTTAAATAATCCAAAGTTATGCAACTAGTTGGGTAATGGTGAGGGTGGAATTTGAGCTCAGCAGTCCAGTTTCAGAGCCCATGCTGGTAACTACTATGTTGACCACAGAGATAGGTACTATAGGAATGTAGAGAATACTGAATACAAAGCTCTCAAAGTAGTATAGGAAAAAAAAAAGAAGAGTTTTTGGCAAGATTATTTTAAAAAAAGGGCAGTAAGAAGTACAGGACCAGAACATGACATATGATAGTCATATGGGGGCGGGGGGGGGGGGGGGGAAGGCTTTGAGAGTACAGCAGAAAACAGAACAAAGGCCCAGCGAAGAACAGACTGAAAAAGAAAATACAATGGAAATCCATTGCTTCCTTTTTCGTAAGCTACTTAATGGTCAATGCTGGAGGAGTCCAACCCAGTGGGGCTCCAGGACCCGTCTGAGCCCTTTGATCTTTGAGCATCGCTTCCGGTTGGTTCAGTATGCTGGCAAGGCCACTACTGTACGCCCCCCAACCCTGGAACAAGCTTGGATCAATTAGCATATTGGCAAGGCCGTTTGCTATCCGCTCCGGGTAATGTAGTAGCCTTGCTGGGAAGTGACCCCCCTCTGACTCCCCGATATATTACTATAAAAGAATTAATATAATTTTTTCATACATCTTTGTAGTAAGATTTCCCCAAAATCCCCCGACCGCTCCCTTTACTCTAATCACTTACTGTTAATTACAGCGCTTCATTAGACACAATAAAGGGTGTGCTAAAGTTCTTCTTGATCTCTGGAAGGCCTTCCTTTCAAAACACATTTAAACTTAAAAATCATCTCTTACGCAGAAACTGACCCAGGACACCCCCGCCTCACTGTAGCTTATGTTCTGACAAAGTACATGATGGTGGCAACACAAGCACAATACAATGCCTAGGTGTGCCACAAAGTTTTTCGTTAACTCATTAGTTACCTCACCACCAGTTGAAAAACCTGTGTCCCCGCCCTCATCAAGTGAACACTAACTTCACCCTTTCAGGATAGGTAAATATATTAGGATTCCTTTAAATAAACTTTAGATCTCTATAAAATTATATAAATATCATTCTTTATTGAGATTTATAAGAACTAATGTCTGTACTTGAGATTTTCCTTTATAGAATCACAACCAGTAACTGCAAGATTGCTGCCGCCAAGTACTGGCTGATAATTAACTCTGCCTGCTGGAGCTGTTCTCCGAAACTACACTCCCAGAACAGAAGTTCCCAAAAGCTTGCTTACATCAATCAAATAATTGTTGAATTGTATCGATGATTAATAGTCCTGCCCTTTATCAAACCCTGAATAGAACCTTTGATCTCTATTGTTAAAACTTTATGAATTGATAATTAGAACATGTAGCCCCTCTCCCATTCACTTGCATGTATCACATTTTCAATAAAAAGGCACGATGATTCCTAGCAGTTGTCACTCCTCAGAGAGCGATCTCTGGGAAGTGTCCGGCTGAGAGGACGTGCATGAAAAGGCACCGAGACCTCAGTCTTCCTTTCCTTCGCCGCCTCCGTCGAGTCAACCCACCCCCGCCGAGGCTGGCCCCCGGCACAATGCTAAGAATTCAAGTTAGCTAAGCATGAGCAAATTGACAAACACTCACAAAAAATCAATATAAAAGTTTCAATGGCATGTATTGATAAGCAAAAGAATATACTCCAAGTACAAAAAGCTAAAGTATTTATATATGTAAAATGCACTCTTTGTAAAATGTCTTATGAAATATCTCTAAAAATATAAAGACAGTCACATATTGCTTAATGTTAAAGACATGTTCTGAGAAATATGTCCAGCAATTTTGTCATGCAAATAACGTAGAGTGTGCTTTATATGAACCTAGATAGTATAGCCTACTACACACCAAGGACATATAGTATACCCTTTTATAATTTTAGGGGACCACTGTTATATCAGCAGTCTGTTGTTGACTGAAATGTCATTATGTGGCACATGACTGCATACATATTTTTGAGATTTACTTAATTTTGTTATTTATTACTGTTATTGTTGTTGTTGTTATTATTATTGCTATTTAATCTGCTATAGGGCACATGCATTCACCAGAGGGAGATGGGGTGGGGGGCGGGGAGAGAGAGAAAGAGAAAGCAATAAAGCAAGCCACCAGGTCTGGGACTTGAACTGCAGTTGGCCAAGTGAGAGTCCAGCAACTTAACCACCATCTACTTGCTGGTCCCACTTCTATACATTTTTAAGAAAATAATATCCTTATTTCTCTGTATAACATTGAACAATTGAGTTTAATTATTTGATTTATCAACTGTTCCTTAGACTCTATGAGTTTTGCAGCTAAAATGACTTTTATAGTATATTCTAGATACATAGAAGTCTGAATTTTTTTTTTAGTCTTAGATGGAGGAGTCCAACCTGGTGGGGCCCCAAGATCTGTTTGAGCCTTTGACCTTTGAGCACAGCCTTGGTTGGCTCAGCACGTTGGCAAGGCCGCTGCTGTATGCCCCCCCACCCCCGACCTATGAGCAAAGCTTGTTTCGACTCAGCATGTTGGCAAGGCCACTTGCTGTATGCTCCGGAGACTGCGGTAGCCTTGCTGGGAAGTGACCCCCCTCTGACTCCCTGATATACTACTATAAAAGAATTACATAGCTCTCTCATACATCTTGAGTATGTGGTAAGATTTCCCAAAAGTCCCCCGACCGCTCCCTTTTGCCCTGACCACCTACTGTTAATTACAATGCTTCATCCCTGCGGTCACAGTGGAGGGTGTGCTGAAGTTCTATCTAGGCAGAAATCATCTTGACCTTTTGAAAGCCCTTCAAGACACATTTAATATAAATAACCTTTTTACATACAATAGGATTAGGCCGAACCTGGCCCAGGACACTCTCGCCCTATGGTAACTAATGTTCTAACAAAATACATAACAGTGGTGCCATAGGCTACACAAGTGAATCCACAACAAAACACTTAGGTACCATAAACCCATTTTAAAGTTTTTCATTAACTTGTTAGTCATTTTACTTTTGACTTAAGAAAAACCGGTACTGCTAGTTGGAGGAGCTGTTTAAAGTATCCCCTTATTTTCACCAAGTGAACAGTAGGCTCATCCCTTTAAAATAGATATATTAGGATTCCTTTAATTAAGTTTTAGATCCCTATAGAATTATATAAGTATCATTCTTTATTGAGATCCATAAGAATTAATAGCTATACTTGAGATATTCTTTTAGTAATCACAATACGGCTGCTGCCAAACATCGGCTTATAATTAACTCTGCTTGCTAGAACTGTTTCCTGAAACTGCACTCCTTGAAGTTCCCAAGAACCTGCTTTCATCAATCAAACAATTGTTGAACTGTATCGATGATTAATAGACCTGCCCTTAATCAAATCCTGAATGAAATTTATGATCCCTGGGAACCAGCAGTTAGTGTAATGGCTATGTCGCCGGACTCCCACGTAGTCGACTGCGGTTCGCGTCCCGGACCCGGTGGCTTAAAACTCACGTCGGGCGCGTGTGCGTGCGTGCCCAAGATCCCGAGAGGAGAATGGAGGAGAAGGGATTGCAGCATGACCATCACCCCTGGGGGGTGATTTCTCATTTTCTGTCTCTATGTCTCTCTCTGTCTATCTGGCGAGCGCACGTGCCCTACAGTGAAAAAATCTCTCCAAAAAAAAAAAAAAAAAAAGAAATTTATGATCCCTATTGTTAAAACTTTATGAATTGATAATTAGAACACGTAGCCCCTCACCCGTTTACTTGCATGTATCACATTTTCAATAAAAAGGCCCGATGATTCCTAGCAGTTGTCACTCTTCAGAGAGCAATCTCTGAGGGTGTCCGACTCAGGACATGCACGAAAAAGGCACCGAGGCCTCAGTCTTTCCTTCCAGCGCCACCTCCGACGAGTCAACCCACCCCCACTGGGGCTGGTCACTGGCACTTAGACATTAGTTTTATCATCTAAGATATAGGTTTGTCCTAAATTGAAAAGAAATGAAGATGGGCCAATTGTTTTAAAATGAGTATAGTAAGAATAGGCCTTTACAGGACCCTAATTTTCCTCACTTTATCCAAACATTTTTAAAACAGTATCCAGGAACCCAGACTAAACTATCCAAGGGGGTAATATTAGAAAAAGAAAGAATAGTCATCTCTGGATGATGAAATTCCAGCAACTTTTAAGTTTTATTCTTCAAACTTCTAAGTGTCCTTTAAGAAAAGAAAACAATGTATCGGTTTTATAATCAGTGAAAAAGGGCTAAGAGTTATTGAAAATAAGGATATTAAAAGAAAGTAGGTTCACATTATACACAAGAATAAACCCCCAAAGGAAAAATGAAATGTTATAGGCAAAACAACATTAGTACTAGAAGAAAATATGGGTAAGGCTGATGAACATGGTGGTATGTGCTTGTAATTGCAACAACTTAGAAGGTTGAGGAAGGAGGATTGTGAGCTCAAGGCTGGCCTGGGCAACACAGCAAAACCCAGTGTCAAATGTCTGGGTGTGGTGGTACATGCCTGTGGTCCCAGCTACATGAGAGGCTGAGGCAGGAGGATCACAACATGGCAAGATTCTGTCTGCAAAAGAAGGGAGGGAAGGAGGAAAGGAAACAAGCAAGCAAATAAACATGGGCAAATTCCTCTTGTAACCTAGGTATAGGAGAAGATTTTCTAACTATGAATCAAAATCTATAAGCATGAGGAGAATGTAAATGTTGGAGCCACTTTGGAAAACAGTTTAGCAGTTTCTTAAAAGTTAAGCATATAATCAAACAATTCTATTCATAGGTATCTATCCATCAAAAATATATTAAATAAAACTTAAAGTTGCCATAATTCTATTATCCAAGGATGACTACCATATAAAAACTTGCAAGTTAAGGCTGGCCCCATATCCTATTGACTAGGGGAGCCAGTTCCCACATGGATGACTGCAGATTAAATCCTGGCTCTGGCAATGTAAAAAAAAAAATGGCTGGACCCATGTGTGCATTCCTAAAATCACAACAGGGTGAAGAAACAGAGAAAGGATTGTGACATGACCATGCCCCATGCAGGGTGTGTGTGTGTGTTCTTCTTTTCTCTCTAGAGAGCACACACACCCTCTAGAAATTACAAAAAATAAGCCTGCATATAAATATTCACAGCAGCATTATTCGTAATAGTTGAAAGGCAGAAACAACTCACAAGTCCATCAACAGGTAATTGAATAGACAGAATATGGTATCTCCAGACAAAGAAATACTATTCAGCAATAAAAGGGAATGAAATACTGATACATGTTATAATGTGGATGAATATCAAGAACATAAGTGAAAGAAGATGGACAAAAAAGACTATTATTAAGACTAATACTAATTGTATTAGTCTGTGTATATGAAATGCCTACAACGGGCAAATCTATAAAGACAGAAAGCAGCTCAGTGGTATCCTTGATCTGAGAGTAGGAATGGAGTGACTACAAATGAGAATAAGGGTTCTTTTTTTGGGAGACAGGCATGTTCTAAAATTGGATTGTAGTGATAGTTGGACAGCTCTGTAAATTTACTAAAAACCCACTGAATTGTACATGTAAAATGAGTGAATTTTATGGTATGTAAATTATATCTAAATAAAGATGCCAAAAAAAAATTCAGAGGCAATAAAAAGACTGCTAAACTTTACTACATACAAATTTAAAAATATTTTATATGACAAACACCATAAAGAAAGTAAAAGACAACTGACAAGCTAGGATAAAATATCTGTAACATATAGCAGAGACAAAGGGCTAATATCACTAATATATAAGAAACTGTAAAGAATAAGGGCCTGGGCTATTATAACCTGGTGATTAAGGGAAGTCAGATCCCACATGGCCAACCACAGTTCAAATCCTGACCGTGGCAGCTTGAAAAACATGCTGGCATATGTGCACACATGCCCCAAAATCTAACAGGATGGAAAAATGGAGGCAGAATATTGGTATGACCATGCCTTTTGGGGAGTGCTTTCTCCCTCTCTCTTCTCTGTCTCTCCCCTTCTCTGTCTCTCTGTGGCACATGTACACTTCCTCTGGCAACTTAAAAACAATAGGGCCAAAATTAGGGTTGAGATTATAAAACAAACACCAGAAAATTAAGTGTTGGCAAGGAAGAAGAGAAACTGGAATTCTTGTTTATTGTTGGTGGGAATGTAAAATGGTGCAGCCATCATGGAAAACAGTATGGTGGTTTAACTAAAAAATTAAAAACAGAATATCCTATTATTCTACTCAAGTACTTCCATATACCCAAAGAAATTGAAAGCAGGGATATGAACAGATATTTGAACGCCAATGTTTATGGCATCAGTATTCACAATGGACAAAATATGTAAGCAACCCAAGTGTCCATATATAGATGAATGGACAAACCAAATGTAGTATATACATATAATAGAGTATTATTCAATTTTAAAATAGAAGAAAATTTTGACACATGCTACAAGAATGAACCTTGAAGACATCATGCTAAGTGAGACAAGCAATCATGAAAGGGCATTCACCAGAAGACAGAGAGAAACAGAGAGACATAAAATGAGAAATCACCTCCCAGGAGGGATGGCCATGCCGCAATCCCTTCTCCTCCACTCTCCTCTCGGGGTTTTGGGCACATGTGCACATGTGTTCGGTGTGAGTTTAGGCCACCAGGTCCGGGACTTGAACTGCGGTCGACTACATGGGAGTCCAGCGACATAGCTATTATGCCACTTGCTGGTCCCATATCATATTCATTTATTTAATATTATTTTAAAAAGTTTGTTGTTATTTATTTATTTATTTTATGAGAGTGAGAGAAACAGGCAACCCCAACAGGGCCTTTCTGCCACCATTCAACCCCAGTTTCAGTTGGAATGTCCAGGGAGGTCTTATGATGCAAACTTATGTGGGTCAATCTGCAGTATCATTGTGCCACCACCTAGCCCTGACTACAGTTTATCTTTAAAAAGGTCAAAGGACAAAAACAAAACAAAACAAAACAAACAACAACAACAAAAAACACAACCTAGAGAAAAATGAGAAAAAAACATGAAAAGATAATTTACCATAAAAAAGATAAAAGTGGCCTTTGAGTATATGAAAAAATGCCCAAACTGACTCATAATTAAAGCAATGCAAATCAAAACAACAGAGAGAGCATTTCTCACCTACTGGCGAAAACTGAGTAAGTATAACACATTCTATAGGTGAGGCTGTGGGGAAACAGACACTCTTATATACTGTTGGTAGGATTGTAAACTGGTATGACCTTTATGGGAGGGAATGTGGCAATACCTAACAAAAATACACATGTACTTTTCTTTTGCCCCGGCAATCTCACATCTAGAAATCTACCATAAAGATAAACCTCTAAGGAGAAACAAGAGTGTGGCTTGAGCATGGGTAAACAAAAGAAAACAAGAAAGTATGAGACCATGAAGCGAATGCTTAGTCTCAGAGATCAGAGGCTTAAAGAAAAGGATAGATTAAAACCCAAAAAGAAAGAAATGAAAGATCCTAGTAAGCTGAAGGAAGGAGATGTGCCCCAACACTCTTCTTGCTTATTCTTTCAATGTAATACACAGCTGGGTCCACCTTACCACATCCTGGTTAATACCCATTTTATCAACTTTTCCATTAAAGCCAAACTGGACATAGTGCAGTCAAAGATGTACTGTCTGTACGCCAAGTGTATCCCTTATGTAACTGACTATGTAATGGTGGAAACTGAGAAATTGGGGCAAAAGTATCGAGTGGCTGTAAGGATCGCCAAGGATCCAAGATTTGAATGATTACCATGCACACACAAAGGAACCTACGCAGATGACTACTTAGTACAGAGAGTAACTCAGCCCTAGTGTTACACTGTGGCCACAGTTGACCTAGACCTAAAAAAAGAGAAGATCCCAGGAGTTCCTATCATGTACATTTCTAACCATAGATACAATATTGTGTAGGTGTCAGATTATGGAGCCCCTCGGTTCTAATTCTCTTTTTTTTTTTGGAGAGGTTTTTGCTATAGAGCGCGTGCGCTTGCCAGACAGACAGAGACAGAGAGACAGAAAGAGAGAAATCACCCCCCAGGGGGGATGGCCACGCCGCAATCCCTTCTCCTCCATTTTCCTCTTGGGATCTTGGGCACGCACACACACGTGCCCGGAGTGAGTTTAAGCCACTGGGTCCAGGACTCGAACCGTGGTCGACTATGTGGGAGTCCAGCGACATAGCCATTACACTAACTGCTGGTCCCTCGGTTTTAATTCTTAAAGGACAAAGTTCTTCTGCCTTTATTTGTCTAAATTTCTCTATTTATAGTTCATTAAACATTCTGTATGTCATGAATTATTCTGTTCACCTATTTGCTGTGTTATGAGCTAAGTACAGTTAAATACACTTACTTTTCAATGCTGTTTTTTTTAAAAAAAGATAAACCTCTAAGAACACAAAAATATATACACACAAGGTTATTCATCGTAGCACGTTTATAAATGCAATATATGGGAACAACCTAAATGTGCATAGGAGAGAGGTTGAATTAATATGTATTGCACATGGGAGTAGTATGCAGCTGTAGGAAAGAATGAGGAAGATGTCTCCGAACTGACAAAAAAAAAATGATTTCCAGGAAATATTTAACAAAGCAAAGCCACAGAGAATATACTACCATTCATACAAGAAGGAAGTAGATATGAGAAATTACATAGCACCTGCTCATGTGTACAAAATAAATACAGGAAGGCTAAACCAGAAATTAGGGAGATTGTTCAAATGCAGGGAGAGGAAGAATAGTGGTGGAACAGATGGAAATAAAGGTGTAAGGGGAACAGGGTAGTAGTGATGAAGAGGGAATGGTACCTATTTTTGAGTATATCCTTTTTTTTTCTTTTAAAAAACCTATGGTGTGGCCAGCAGGTGGCATGGTGGTTGAGTTGCTGGACTCCTCCCAGATGGCCAACCATGGTTCGAGTATGGACCTGTAAGCTTGCCTTTTCTCTTTCTCTCTCTTTTGCTCTCTGGTGAGCACATGTGCCATATAGCAAATTAAATAATGATAATAAAAAATTAAAATTATCTTTAAAATCCCTAAAAAAAAAAAACCTGTGGTAAAAAACACATAACACAAAACTTATCATCTTAACCATTTTTAAGTGTGTTGGTTAGCAGTGTTAAGTATTTTGCACATTATATAACAGATCTCCAGAATTATTTTTTTGGGGGGTGTGTTCTTATAGAATGTATGCAAACATGGGGAGTGAGGAAGAAGGGAAGTGTGGGAGGAAAGCACCCTCCACAATATATGGTCACCCCATGATCTCCTTCCTCCAGTCCTTCAGCCTGCCAGAATCCTGGGCATGCAAACACTTGTTCAACCTTTCAGGCCAACCAGGCAAGGAATTCAAACTGTGGCTGACATGTAGCTTCCAGCTCTGTAGCTCACTATGCTGCTGAAAGTATCACATAAACTGGGCCTTCAGAACTTTTACAACTTGGCAAAACTGAAACTCTATGCCTATTAAATAACAACACCCCTCCTCCCCAATCTCTGAATTTTACTACTTTACAGATCTCATATAAGTGGAATCATACACTTTCTTTTTTCTTTTAAGAATTATTTATTTATTTAATTCCATTTGTTGTTATTTTTTAATTTGACCAGAGAGAGACAGAGAAAAAGGGAAAGCAAGAAAGCAAGCCGCCAGGTCCAGGACTTGAACCTCAGTCGACCATGTGGGAATCCAGTGCCTTTACCCACCATGCCACCTGCTGGTCCCCATACATTTTCTTTTAAAGTATGATTAAAAAAGCACACACCTGGTGTGTTTCAGGTTGACTTGAGATCTGAACCCATGATTGACCATGTGGCTTCTAGCACTGCAGAGCACCTAGCTACAACCCATGCCACTGTAGCTGGCCTGGTATTATACCATACTTGTCTTTTTATAACTGGCTTACTTCACTCAGCATATCTTCAACGTCTATCCATACTGTAACTTGTGACAAGATTTCTTTCCTGTTTAAGGCTGAATAATATTCTATTCTATGTATAAGGGTCTTCAAAAAGTTCATGAAAAAAAAAAAGCATGAATTTCAAAATTGTTTTATATCAAAATAAACTCATAATTTACTTCTATCTTTCCAAAAGTTTTTGAAGGCTCTTTGGATACACCACATTTTATATATCGATTCATCTGTTAATGGATATTTATATTGCTTCTATCTCTTAGCTATCATGAACACTGCCGCTATGACCATGGTTGTGCAACTATTTCTTTGAGACCCTGCTTTCAATTCTTTTGGATGTATACCTAGACATGAGATTAGTGGACATATGGTAGGTCTATTTCTATTTTTTAGAAAAACCCACACAGTTTTCCATAGTGGTTATACCATTAACAATCTTACCAACACTACACAAAGGTTCCAATTTCTATTATCTCCTCATATCCTTGCCAACACTCGCTATTTTATTTTTATATTTATTGATTTATTTTATAGTAGCTAACCTAATAGAGGTGAGGTGATATATCACTGGGTATTCGTTTGCATATTTCTGCCTTAAGTAAATCTTCTGGTGTAACTCTCTTAGATTCATTAAAATATTTCACATGCCTAATATATGAACAATTAAAACTACCCAAGATTTAGAGGGGACCCAAAGTGCAATATGAACAGTAACTGTGAGAAACAGTCATCATGCCTGGATACTCTACACTTAAAGATAAAAAGAACTGTACATAAATGAGAACGCTTTTTCATAAAAATGTTTCTCTTAGGGGTATGGGCTAGCAATTCTAAAACTACTTTATGTGTACACTAAAATTAAAAAAGTTAGTAAACAAGTTTCAGATAATGACAGATGGGTTTCTAATTATTAAAGATGTTATTTTGGGGTCATCGGAAAAGTCATAGAAAAATATGTCATGACCTTTCTGACAACCCAATAAATAAGAAGAGGAAGGCAAAAATGGACTATGTAGTATTGGAACTGAATCACAGGAATCGGTACAAAATCATGTTTTTTAATATATGTCCAGTTAGATAGATAAATATAGACGAGAGTGTATGTGTGGGTTGCATGCAGATACTTCAAGCTCTACCTACTGAGAAGGTCTCAAAATAGTGATATCTAAGTAACAATGAGCACAGCTAGTGCTAACACCCAGTATCTGTTTCTAAACACCACTTCCCAACAGAAACCAGGGATCCTTGGAGATAAAGGTGATTCCAGAACCAAGGTAGGGAAAATATAAGATAGAATATCTTTGTGGCAAGGCTCGAAAACTTGAGGATTTGTTAAGCACAAGATTCAACCTGAGGAGCTCCTAATGGAGAAAGAAGGAACAATTAGGCAATAAAATAAATGATAGTATTGGATATTAATCCATAGAATGAAATAAATATTTATACACATATAAACAGTAAAATAAGTAAACGGGGGAGAAAAGACATTTTTCCTCACAGTAGAATTCCAATTAATATGTTGAGTCTGAGGCCAGACTCATGTTCTATTGCATCAGGCTACTTCAAAAATAACTAGTTAAGGGACAGCAGGTAGACCTAGCACTTAAAACTCATACTGAACGCATGTGCATGTGTGCCCAAAATCCTGAGAGGAAAATGGTGGAGAAGGGATTTGTGGCATGGACATCCTCCCTGGGGTGGTGACTTCTTACTTTCTATCTCTTCAGAGCACGCATGAATGCATGCACCCTATAGCAAATATATCTTAAAAACAAAAAAACCCAAAAAACAAACAAACAAAAAACCACAACAACCACCACCAAAACTAGCTAAGTACTGAATAGTTAGCAAGGTTGGAAGGATCCCTACACCTCGATACCAAGAGCTCTAGAAACTTTAGTATATGAGGGGAAAACAACTATAGGTTGAGCATCCCTAACCCGAAAACCTAAAATCTGAAATACTCCAAAACCTGAAACTTTTGAGCACCAGACACCACAAGTGGAAAATTCCACATACAGCCAACATACTGCAATACCAAAACATGGTATAAAATTATATTCAGGCTATGTGTATAAGATGTATAAGAAACATAAATGAATTTGGTGTTTAGACTTGGGTCCAATACCTAAGCTATCTCATGTATATGCAAACATTCCAAAATAACAAACCAAAACCAAATAAAAACAAACAAAAAATGGAAAACAAAACACTTCTGGTCCCAAGTATTTGGAATAAGTGATAATCTGTATCAGGAGAAATAACCTGTGCTAGAATACACATTTAAAGTTAATCTACAACTCTTACTTTATAGATCCAGGCAGGGTACCTCCGTGGGCTTGTAGCAACATGACCTGTAGCTGTTGTACCTGGGAGAAGCAAAGAAAACTAATCAGTTAGTCACCAATCAAAAGCTACTTATCTGTTGGCAGTGCAATCACTGCGATTAGCAGATAGGTAATTTTACTCAATGCCTATGAAATCTAAGGCAGAGCTTAGGTATTACAGAGAACATCAGGGTTGATGATTCAATGATAAAAGTACAATTAGCATTACGTGAGTAACTATTACTTGGAAAATGACCTGTCCCTTTTATCTAAGCATCTGAATGAGTTCTTATTGAGCATTTATTTATTTTTTTTAGAAATCAAACCCAACACTAGGCGGGACCAGCAGTTAACGTAATGGCTATGTCGCTGGACTCCAACATAGTCAACCGCGGTTCGAGTCCCAGACCCGGTGGCTTAAACTCACGCCGGGCGCGTGTGCGTGTGTGCCCAAGATCCTGAGAGGAGAACGGAGGAGAAGGGATTGCGGCATGACCATCCCCCCTGGGGGGTGATTTCTTGCTTTCTGTCTCTCTGTCTCTCTCTGTCTGTCTGGCAAGCGCACGCGCCCTATAACAAAAAAACCTCTTAAAAAAAAAAAAAAACAACTCAACACTAGGCTAAGCAATATAGGGGTATATGAAAATATAACATGGTCCCCATACTCGAGTTTACAATCAAGTTGAGAAAAACAAGTCTAGAGACTGAAACAGTAGGAAATAATACAAGAAAGAAGATAGTAAATTATCAGGAATAATTAAATACTTTAGGGTTCTGGGAAGAAGCAAAGTAATAAAACCCCAAAACAGTCAAAGGGAGATGGATCTTAAACGAGAGTACACAGGCAGGCATCTTCTACCATTCCCTTCTATAATAAAAGAAGAGCTGTTCTGCTTCCTATTCTTCTTGCCTCCTCATGAACCTTACTCTATTTGTTCTCACTTCTTTCTTCTATTAGGTCATTGGGAAAGTTATGACTTATTTTTCCACGTTTTCTATGCAAAAATGAGTAATGACTTTCCTGATGACTCAATATATCTACAGCTTATTTGTACAGGATTCTTTTTTTTGTTTTGTTTTTGATAGAGGGCATGTGTGCTTGCCAGAGAGAGACAAAGAAGGAGAGAGAGAAAACACTTTCAAACAGGGTGTGATCACACCACAATCCCCTCTCCATTTCTCTATCCTGTTGGGAATCGAGGCATGCACATTCAAGCTTCCAGCATAGCTTTCAAGTTGCCAGGGCCTAGATTCAAACTACAGTTGGCAATGTGGGATCTGGCTCCCTTAACCACTAGGTCATGGAGCCAGGCCCAGGATCCTTCCTATTAAGATTAAAATATGATCTTGGAACCAACAGTTGGCGTAATGGCTATGTTGCTGGACTCCCATGTAGTCGGCCGCGGTTTTAGTCCTGGACCTGGTGGCTTAAATTCATGCCGGGTGCGTGTGCGTGCATTCCCAAGGTCCTGAGAGGAAAATGGAGGAGAAGGGATTGAGGCATGGCCACCCCCACTGGGGGGTGATTTCTTGCTTTCTGTCTCTCTTTCTCGTGAGTGCATGCGTCCTATAGTAAAAACCTCTCAAAAAAAAAAAAAAAAAAAAAAAAAAAAAAAAGAGATGATCAAGTCTCTCCCATCTTAAAATAAATGAATCATCCCTCCCAACCCCATTTCCTATTCTATAGCTCTATATCTTTTATTCACCATCAAAGTTTGAGAGAACTGTCCATGCCAATTCCATTTCCTTTTATTCCCCTCTCACTTGCTCTTCAACATATTCCAATCTGATTTTTGCCATATTATTCTACTGAAATAACATGCTAAAGTTACAAATGATCAGCATGGCACTAAATCAAAGGGCATTTTAGTCTTCATTTTACTTGATTGATTGTTTGGTAGCATTTGGCTAGAAGACACAATTCTTTCCTGGTTTTCCTTCTACTTAGTTAGAGCTGATCTTCTAAGTCTTTTTTTTTTTTTTTTTTTTTTTTGGGTTGTTGTTGTTGTTCATCTTTGCCTCACTTGTTCTTTAAGTGGTACAGTTCCTCAAAACTCATTATCAATTTTCTTACTTTATAGTGACTTCTTATATTCTCTCTTTAAAAGTCTGCCTATGATGGGACCAGCGATTAGCGTAATGGCTATGCCGCTGAACTCCCATGTAGCTGACTGCGGTTTGAGTCCCGTACCCGGTGGCTTAAACTCATGCAGGGTGCATACGCGCCCAAAATCCCAAGAGGATACTGGAGGAGAAGGTATTGCGGTGTGGCCATCCCCCCTGGGGGGTGATTTCTCGCTTTCTGTCTGTCTCTGTCTTTCTGGCGAGCGCACGCGCCCTATAGCAAAAACCTCTCAAAAAAACCAACCAAACAAACAAACAAAAAAAGAAAAAAAGTCTGCCTATGGTTTCAATTACGATATATAAACTGGCAACTCCCAGGTTTATTTCAAACGCAGATGTTTCTGAGCTTTAGACCTTTATATTCAACCACCTACCTAATATTTCCACTTAGTTGTTTGCAATCTTTAAGCCTAGTCCGTTTTTAGTGCACTCCACATCGGTGAATATCCAGATCCACATGGCAGAAATATGGGTTCCATTCCCTTATTTAATTTACTGGTTACTTTTTTGCCATAGGGCGGGCGCCACCACGCCCCTTTACTGGTTACTTTTATCACCACCTCTACTGCCTTAGGCCCAAGTTACCAGTACCTCTCATTTGCCCTACTGCAGTACTTTCTTAAATGGTTTCCATGAATCCACTATTGCTCTACTTTAACCCATTTCTACACAGCAGCAAGAACACTACCTATTTAATGCTAGAGAGCTCATGTGTGATATGTGTGAGAGAGAACAGAAGGAAAAAGGATCCCTTAATGGGGCCTGCTCATGCTGCAATCCTTTCTCCTCCAGTTCTCCACCTCCTCAGGTTCTTGGGCACGTACACTCACATCCAGTGTTTTTCAAGTGGTGGTGACCAGGATTTGAAGCCTGGTTAGCCACATTAGATCCAGCTACTTCTGCATAGCAGTTAACCAGTATACTACAGGACCAGCCCTAGAACATCTTTTGAAAATGTAAATTGGGGACCAGCAGTTGGCATAATGGCCATGTTGCTAGACTCCCATGTAGTCAACCGCAGTTTGAGTCCTGGACCTGGTGGCTTAAATTCATGCTAGGCGCATGTGCGTGCATGCCCAAGATCCCAAAAGGAGAATGGAGGAGAAGGGATTGCGGCATGGCCACCCCCCCCCAGGGGGTGATTCCTCACTTTGTCTCTCTCTTTCTGGTGAGCGCATGCACCCTATAGCAAAAACCTCTCTAATAACAACAAAAAAAGGTAAAAATGTAAATTATTTGGGGTTGGCAGGTAGTGTAGTGGTTAAGGCACCGGAGTCCCACATGGCTGGTCACCATTTGAGTCCCAGACCTGGTGGCTGGCTTTCTCACTTTCCCTTCTCTCTGTGGTAAAAATTAAAATGTTCTAAAAAAAAAAAAAAAGATCAGACTTTGATATTTAAATTTTTTAAAATGTAAATTATTAACATTACTACCTAGCTTAAAGAATTTTGCTTTTTATATTTTTGCCATAGGGAGCATGTGCTCACAGGAGACAGAGAGAGAGAAAGGGAAAGTGAGAAATCATCCCCCAGAGGGGTTGACCATGCCACAATCTCTTCTCTGTCATTCTCCTCTTGGGATTCTGGGCGTGCATGCACATCCACCTGGCATGTTTTTTAAGATACTTAGTACTAGAACCTCAGAGTTGGCCACGTGGGATCCAACACTTTAACCACAATGCCACCTGCTGGTTCTCAAAATAATTTTTAACATGAGTCCTTGATAGGGGCACTGCTGTCTCTCTAGCCTCACACTGGAACACTCTTTCCTTGCTTTCTATATTTACTCTAGTCACAGTAGTATTCTTTGAGTTCTTTAAAATGCACTGTACTCCATCCTAGCTCAGACCCTTCCAGACATTGCTATATATCAGGTACTATTCTAAGTGCTGTACATGCATTAACTCATTTAACCCTCATAAAAAGTCTACGAAGGGATCAGCAGGTGGCATAGTGGTTAAGGGTGCTGGACTCCCACATGGCCAACTGCAGTTCGAGTCTCAGACCTGGTGGCTTCCATTCTCACTTTCCCTCTATGTCTCTCACTCTGTCCCTCTCTGGTCAAACTAAAATAAATAAATTTAAAAAAAAGTATTCGAAGCAGGCACTACTATTATTTCTACTGTAGGAATATGGAAACTGAGGTATAGAGAACTTGCCCAATATATGCAGCTAGTGAATTACAGAGCTAGGATGTGAATCTGGGCAATTTGGCTGCAGTGCTGATGCTTCTTACTACTATACTTTGCTAACACATGTTATTTCTTCTCTTGGGATTGCTCTTTTTTCAAGTTTTTTTTTTTGGGGGGGAGGGAGGAAGGGAGGAAAGAAGGAAAGGGAGAGAGGGAGGAGGCAGGAGAGAGAGACAGGTATTTTCAGCAGGTTTATCCTCTGCAATCCTCCTTCCAACTCTGCAGCAAGCCAGGATCATGGTCATGCCCACAACCCACATGGGTGTGTCCAGCATGTTCAGATAGATCCAAGACTTGAATCTGGAGCCTTTTCATATGGCCTCCAGCACCAAACAGCACAGATGCCTACTGTCTGAGGCTGTGCCTCTTCCTTCTTTTCTGCATAGTTAATTCCTACTCAGTCCCTCAGATTTCAGCCCAAATGTTGCTACCTCAAGAAAGTCTCACCAGAAAGTCCATGTTCTATACTTTCATGGCATATTACCCCATTCTATAATAATATATCATGCTATATCCTGATTATATATGTTCAGTGTTTGTCTTTCACACTGGGCTATAAGCCCCACAAAGGCAAAGACTGTTTCTGCTCTGCTTAATAATCTCAGCACCATATCTGGCATATAATAGTATTCAATAAATAATTATCATCAAAATGAATGAGCAAATAAATAAATAGGAAAAAAAGGCATTTGGGCAATAGGAATACACATGAAAGAAAATAGGTGGATAGAACTGAGTATGACATTTTATAATTCAAATAATATGGACAAGAAAATTACTTATATTCTCTACAGGGACTACTAGAAAAGGAGATAAAAAAGGAGGAAAAGGAAGTAAAGAGATGAACTGAATAGTAATTATCACTGAAAAGGAAAGCTAGAGAGAGAATGAGCAGGGAAAAGTTGGGAAACACTGATTTCCACTAGAAAGAGTACTATATCCTGGAAGACAAGAAAACTTTATACCCACAAACCTGTATCAAGCCAACTGTCTGCTTTCTCAGTTCCCCTACTAGGGTAATTGAGTGGTTTGTACATCCAGGCATATTGATACCACCACAAATCCATGCTCCTAATTAGCTACCTCTTCCATTTCTAGTAACGGTGATTTAAGCCTTCTGTGGTCCCTTTGAGCCCTCTCCCTTATTATCAGACTGCATCTTTTTAAAAATTTAATCTTTTATTCATTGCCATTGTTTTTATTTTATTTTTTGAAGTTGACCAGAGAGAGACAAGAGAGAGAAGGAAAGGGAGAAAGCAAGCTGCCAGGTCCAGGACTCAAACTGCAGTCAGCTGTGTGAGAGTCCAGGCGCTTTAACCATCATGTTACCTACCGGCCACTGGACTGCATCTTAGAAGATAACCTTGCCTCCTATTTTATTGAAATCAATCAGGCCAAAACCCCCTCAATTTCTCTCCTCCTCTCCTCCCCTCTAAAGTAGCATTACTGTATTTTTCCTATCCTAACCTCTTTTTGTATAGTCTTGAAGCAGGTACCTCTCCCACTGTCTAAAACAAATTCTTCTTTATTTGTTTTTAGGATCTTTACTACTTCCTCTTAGCAAGTAGTCCCTATTCTCAATTTTAGTCTCTCTTGGTGATTCTTTCTTATTCAATAGACTTATTCAAGTCTCTTCCATACTTTAAAAACATAGACCTACATCCTTTGCCTCTTGGCTATTGCCTTTTTATACCTTGCCTTCTTGAAAGAAGAGCAATCAGCTTCCTCTACTCTTTTATCTATCATTCTATTTTATCCTGCAGCAATCTGCTTTTATCATTCCCTGACTTTCTTCTGACCAAGAGCGTCCTTGTTGATAAATCAATGCATACCTTTTAATATTTATACTTCTTTGTAAATTTATACTTCTGATGACCCTTGAAATATTCTTTCCTTGGCTTCTATGACACCACTAGCTTTTTCCCTACTTCTCTAATCCTTATTAGTTTCACTTGCTGTTTTCTCTCCTTTCCCCATTTCTTAAATGCTGGAGTCCCCCAGAGTTCTGTCTTTGGCCACCTTCTCTTCTTCATTTGCTCATTTAGCAAATAGTGAATATCTTTAATGTACCAAGCATTCTTTGATCTCATCCCCCTTTTAACCATCTAAATACTGAGGACTCTCAAAACTGTATCTTCAGCTCAGACCTCTCTGCATTAAACCCAGATAGCTAGCTGACCCATAGCCAGTTAAGTTTGAGCATGTCTACTCAGATGACCCCTCCAAGCTCTTCAAATTCAAAATACCCAAAACTGGGACCAGCAGTTGGTGTGATGGCTATGTCGCTGGACTCCCATGTAGTCGACCATGACCTGGTGGCTTAAGCTCACACTGGGTGCGTGTGCATGAGTGCCCAAGATGCTGAAAGGAGAATGAAGAAAAGGGATTGCGGCGTGGCCATCGCCCCTGGGGGGTGATTTCTTGCTTTCTGTCTCTCTGTCTCTGTCTTTCTGGTGAGCACACATGTCCTATTGCAAAAACCTCTCCAAAAAAAAAAAAAAAATTCAAAATACTCAAAACTAAACTCACCATTTCCATTTTTCCACATGACCCTATTTTTCATCTTTTATTTCCTGACTCAATGATTAATACCTTTACTCAGTTTACCCAGCAAGAAACTTGGGAACCAAAATTGACTCTTTACACACCCTTCTTTTCCCACATCAGATATTTTACCAAGTAGGCCCTATATACATTCTATAATATTTCTATGAATACTTCCTGTTTTTTTCTTTTTTAAAAAAATTCCTCTAATTTGTTCTCATATCTACTCCTACTGTCTTTGATTCAGGCCATAGTTCTCACTTAGGTTATTATGACAACTTACTTATTATTATTATTTTTTTTAGGTTTTTGCCATAGGGTGCATGCACATGCTGGAGAAGAAACAGAGGAAAGGAAAGTGAGAAATCACCCCCACAAAGGGCATGGAATAGTCCCTTCTCCTTTCAGTATTTTGGGCATGTATGCACATGTACCCAGCCTAATTTTAAAGCCACTGGGTCCTGGACTTAAACCAAGGTCAGTCATGTGGGAATTCAGTGCTTTAACCACCACGCCACCTGCTGGCTCCATGACAGCCTAATTTAATGTCCTACTTCTAGTCATGCTTACTACCTCTAATCTACTTTCTCTACACTCTTCCTTAAAACATACGTTTCAGGGCCAGCAGATGGTATAGTGGTTATGTTGCTGAACTCCCACATGGCTGATTGCGATTTTAATCTTGGACTGGTATCCTCAAAATCATGCTGGGTGTGTGTGCATGCATACCCAAGATCCCAGGAGGAGAATGGCAAAGAAGGGACTGTTGAGTGGTCATCCCCCTGGAGGGTGGGATTTCTCACTTTCTCTCTCACTGTCTCTCTCTCCCCAGTGAGTGTATGTGCCCTAAGGCAAAAACCTCTTAAACAAACCAAAAACATACATTTCATCAACTCACCTTACTTAAAACCCTTCAGTGGCTCTTCATAGCTTTCAGATTCAATTATAAGTTGTTTAACAAGGCATATGGGCGGGTCTTCCAAAAGTTAATGGAAAATGTATATTTTGAGGCTAGATAGTGGTACAGTAGAAAAACACTTTGCAAGGCTAACCTCCATTGGAGAGTTCTGGGTTTGCATCCAGAGACCACTCTTAGTACACTGGGCACACATGTGTCCGTGATCTGGGGCTGGCTGAGGCTAGGGGTAGATTGTGGTGTCAAGGCTCCATTGGGAATGTTGTCTCTGCCTCACTCTCTTTCTTGTAGAAGAAATAAATTAATTAAAAAATATAAAATGCATATTATAAAAATACTACAAATGGATTTCAAATATTTTTGTACCAAAATAAACTTGTTCTTTAATTCCATTTTTCCATGAACTTTTTTTTTTTTTTTTTTTTTTTTTTTGCTATAGGGCGTGTGCGCTCGCCAGACAGACAGAGAAAGACATAGAGACAGAAAGCGAGAAATCACCCCCCAGAGGGGATGGTCACGCCGCAATCCCTTCTCCTCCATTCTCCTCTTGGGATCTTGGGCACGCACGCACACGTGCCCGGCGTGAGTTTTAAGCCACCGGGTCCGGGACGCGAACCGCGGTCGACTACGTGGGAGTCCAGCGACATAGCCATTACGCTAACTGCTGGTTCCCCATGAACTTTTTTGAAGCCAGTGCATATAAGGATTTTCAGGATCTGGCCCCTGCCTACCTCTCTTGCCTCAACTCTCACTAGTCACTTCTTTATCAGAGAAATCTCTAATGCTACCAATCTTTTTTTTTTTTTTTTTAAGTTTCTATAAGGCACATGCACTCATTGGAGAGAGATAGAAAGAATAAGAGAAAGGGAAAAATCACTCTCCAGGGGTGATGGCCATGTCACAGTCCCTCCTCCTCCATTCTCCTCTTAGGTACAGTTGTACATTTTTCAAGCCACTGGGTCCAGGACTCAAACTGTGTGGCCAGCCACATGGGATCCAGCCTCCTTAACCTCCACAACAGCTGCTGGCCTACTACCCTCAATCTTAAGCGGACAGCAAACATATTAATAGGAGTTATTTTAAGAGGCCCCCAAACTAACATAATACTTAACTAATGTTTCTAAATTTCTAACACAGGAGAAACTGAGAAACAGAAGCTCTATTGTTTCACTCAATTACTTGCAAATTTCCACATCAAATTTAAAGTCCCCTATACCTGTTGCTTTAGATGATTCAGTTCAGCTGTCTGGGGATCAATATTAACAACAGGTTTGTTCTTGATTTTTCTTGCTCTGTCGGCATAGCGGAGGGTATTTAGTGTTTCCTCTAGATTGGAGTCAGCAGGACTCACACAGGCTATCATAAGAGTATGACTATTACCTCCTAGAGAATCTGAAAAAGAACAATGGCAGGAAAAAAATCAAGCATGCAGGCCACAAGCAAAGCTGTCCATTTAGGTTGATGACTTCAAATTCAGAGATCTAAAAAAACTTCTAGATATCTATAAATTTCCTATTTGTGTCAACATAAAAACTGTAAGATTTCTGATATGTAAAATGACAAATTAGAATCCTATTGTATCTGTCCTCAATCTCAAGAGAGACTGTGATTTCAGCAATTAAGCAGGTCAGAAAACTGGGGCCTGGTATAGGTAAATTAGGAGCCATTATTGGGATTAAACATTCTTATCATGCCCCCTCTAGGTAGATTTTCACTCTCGAGAGGATTATGCTTAGAAGCACTAATAGTTAAAGAAACAGTAACCAATTTCATTTTCAAATGTAAAGTACTATGTACAGTTGTCACTCTACAGATTTCTTGGTTCTCAGTCATACATGAAGACATCTTTCCATGATCTTAGAAACTTGCCTGCCAACAGCTCTCCTATTTATCAATTAGAGTGTTGTGTATGTGACAGCCCAAATAGTTGGCTTTTAACTTGTTTCATCTTCGCTTTCTCAGTAACATTCTGAGTTACTCTCTTATATTTAGAGGCCCTTTGGACTTACCTTGAAGCAGTCGAGTCAACTTGGAATCTCTGTAGGGGACAAAGCCACCCTTTTTGTCATCTCCAAGAGCACTGATTACATTTCCCAAGCATAGGAGGCCTCGGTTAATATTAATACCTAATAACAGGAAACAAAATTTAAATTGCTTGATAAAGCATCTAACATATACCTATGTCTCTCTTTTTTTTTTTTTTGGAGAGGTTTTTTTGCTGTAGGGCACGTGCGCTCGCCAGACAGAGAGAGACAGACAAACAGAAAGCGAGAAATCACCCCCCCAGGGGGGATGGCCACGCCGCAATCCCTTCTCCTCCATTCTCCTCTCGGGATCTTGGGCACGCATGCACACGTGCCTGGTGTGAGTTTTAAGCCACTGGGTCCGGGACTTGAATCACGGTCGACTACATGGGAGTCCAGCGACATAGCCATTACGCTAACTGCTGGTCCCATATACCTATGTTTCTTTAGAGGAAGAGAGAAGAAATAAAGACCCCAAAGAAATATTAAGTCAGCAATCTTTTGTGTTTGGTTGGTTTGTTTGTTTCGTTTTAGAGGTTTTAACTACAGGGTGCGTGCAGTTAACAGAGAGAAAGATAGAGACAGTGAGAGGTAAAATGAGAAATCACTCCCTGGGGGTATGGCCATTCCACAATCCCTTCTCCTGGGTTCTTGGGGATGCATGCATATGCTCCTGGAGTGAGTTTCAAGCCACCAGTTTCAGGACTCGAACTGTGGTCAGCCATGTGGGAATATAGTGATATAACTACTCTGCTAGCCCCAAGCCAGCAATCTTAAGAAAATTTCTTAATTTTGTTAACTTTTCTGAGGGTGGTTCTTAAGGTAAAGTTCAAAGGACAAAGGTCCCAATGTTGAATATGCACAACAGAGTCACTGGTATTTCTTGCCCTTTCCCATGGAAACAAAGTAGATGGACAGATAAAAGTCACCGTGATGGCAACCATTTGTATAGTTATTTACTTTTAATATCCTTTATCACAATTAAATTAATGCCTTGAACTTAGATGAATAGCTTTTTTTTTTACCACCTTACTATTATTATTTTTACTAGAATTCTCATTTTACAGTTAAAGAAACTAGTTCAGAGTTTAAATGGCTTATCTAAGGTCAAACAGTTGGTAGGTGAGCCTGAGATTCCATCTCAGGATTTCTGTCAAATCCTATGTTCTTTCTATTATCTATACTGGCATAACTTTTCTGCTTATTGTTATAAAAAGAGTTAAGATTCTTTTCCACTTCATGTAATTCTGAAGTTTGCTTTTCAAACACTGTAAAGTAGGACCAACAAGACTTGGTGCCTGATGAGACTGGAGGAAGAAGCTAGAGTGAGGAAAGAGTAGAGAATGATGCCCTGGTTTCCGGTTTGAGTGACTGACTGGATTTTGGCATTATTCAGTGCAGGTAAGAGAGAGGCTGGTTTAACCGAGACAGGGAGGGATGAAAGGTTCAGTTTCAGACATGTGGAATGAGAGGTACCTGGGTGGTAGACACGAGATTTCTCACAGGCAGCTACATTTGCAGGCTGAAATATGAGATATAAGATATAAGCTGGAGATCTAAGTTTGGAATTGGTAGCATATAGGTAGGACTTTTAAGCATCTAAGTGGGTGAGACCACTTGTGGAGGGGACAGAGACAGTAGGAAGAGAAATAAAGTAATCCCAGAACAGAAATCAGGTAGGCATGAGTGAATAAGAAAAGCCCAAAAATCTTCAGAAAAGTTAAGAGGAAAATCAGGAGAGGGCAGTGTCAGTGTTAAGGGAGAAATGAGAGTGTCCAGAGAAGGGATATGGTGTCAGACACTGTGGGAGGAGGAGTAATACGAGGAGGATTGAAAAGAGCCTAATGAATTCAGATGTTTAAGTCATTGGTTGACCTCAGCAGAGATACTTTCAATGGAATGATAGAGGAGTGGCAAAAAGTAGAAAGGAAAAGGGAAGAGGGCAGCAGTAAAAGGAGGATGAAAGCTTTTATTTTGTTTGAAAAACGAGAAACATTAACATGTTTCTATGCTAAAGGTGGAACGCCAATAGAGGGAAGAGGTCAAAAACACAGGAGAAGCAGGGGTGCTTTATGGAACCTGGTTTCTGAGGCAGTGAGGAGGGGAAAAAAATGAGCTGGAACCATGTAATTTGTGGGGAAGTGGTAAGAGATTAAACTGGAAATATAGAGGGACCAGAAAACTAAAATGCAGTTCCCTGGTACTACAGAATTTCAGAGGAAAAAAAGTACACTAGAAGACAAAATGTTTCAAAAAGGAAATGTCAAAAACCCCAAGATTTATTAATAAGTTGGACCTTGAAAGATAGCAGTGTGGTAAATAGTTTGATTGCAGGGGTGTGGGTATGAGGTTGAGGTCCACACTACATTCTGGGTGAGAAGAGGAGATGGCTATGAAGAAAGTACATGGAGACTAGATTAGCTGGACAGGTTGTAGGAGTAGCTGGAGTGGTGAGTGTGAGTAGAAAAGCTGTGAAAGATAGCCAAGAAGGTAGACTGGGACCAGGGTAGAAAGGGTCTGCAAAGGTCTGGCTACATTTGTGAAAGAACTGTTTGTTTGTTTATTTATTTGGAGAGGTTTTTTGTTTGTTTGTTTGTTTGTTTTTGCTATAGAGCACATGCGCTCACCAGAAAGACAGAGAGAGACAGAGAGATAGAAAGTGAGAAATCACCCACCAGGGGGGATGGCCACACCACAATCCCTTCTCCTCCATTCTCCTCTCAGGATCCTGGGCACACACACACACACACGCCTGGAGTGAGTTTAAGCCACCGAGTCTGGGACTCGAACCGTGGTTCGAGTTCAGTCTGGGAGTTCAGCGACATAGCCATTACGCTAACTGCTGGTCCCAGAATTGTTTATTTATTTTATTTATTATTATTTAAATTTGCTATAGGGCATATCTCACCAGAGGCAGAGAAATAGAGAGAGAGAGAGAGAGAGAGAGAGAGAGAGAGAGAGAAAGCTGCTGGGTCTGGGACTCAAACCATGGTCAGACACATGGGACTCCCTAACCACCATGCCACCTACTGGCCCCTAGCCTGGCTGTGGTTTTTATTTTTATTATTATTTCTTTAAAAAGAGGTAGAGAAAGCAGCCTGCAATGGGGTGTGGCCACATCTCAATCCCTTCTTTATTTCTCCATCCTGTCATGATTTTGGGCATGCCAGCACATGTATCCTGTATGTTTCTCAAGTAACCAGGTCCAGGACTTGAAATGCATGGTTGGCCATGGGGGATCTGGCTCCCTTAACCACCATGCTATAGGGCCAGCCCTAGCTATGTTTTTTAGACTGTCTAAAAGCAGTGATATGTCACTTCAAAGTTTCTATTCAGGCGGACCAGCAGTTAGCGTAATGGCTATGTCACTGAACTCCCATGTAGTCGACCATGGTTCGAGTCCCAGACCCAGTGGCTTAAACTCACGCCGGGCGTGTGTGCATGTGCGCCCAGGATCCTGAGAGAATGGAGGAGGAGGGATTGTGCCATGGCCATCCCCCCGTGGGTGATTTCTCACTTTCTATCTCTCTGTCTCTCTCTGTCTTTGTGGCGAGCACACTCACCCTATAGCAAAAACCTCTCCAAAAAAAAAAAAAGTTTCTATTCAGGGGAGCTTCCATGTGTAAAAGTGTATTTTAAGGAGATTAACCCAGCTATGTCATTTAGAATAGAATACCTTTTAGGAGCCAAAGAGGTCAAGATGTAAAGGGTGAAGGCATGAACTTTGCATAGGTAGCAGGAACAGAAAGGAAGAGGGTGCATCTCCACAATAGTGCCATGGAAGAACTAACAGGAGGTAGTGGGTACTCATTCCCAATTTGGAGATTATGCTGAATGCAATAATTAACCTAATGGAACAGCAAGAAGAAAAAGCTAGAGACTAAAAAGAAACAGTCTGAATTAGGAAAAACTTAAGAGAGCATTTACAAGGCAAGAGAAGAATTTCAAGAAAGGTATGTTCAAGTGTCAGTGCCAAAAAAAGTCAGGTAAGATGGGCACTGAAAGAACCAGTTAGGGGCCAGTAGGTGGCATAGTGGTTGGGGAGCTGGACTCCTACATGTCAACCTCAGTTTGAGTTCTGGACCTGTCAGCTTGAAACTCATGCAAGGCATATGTGCATGTGTGCCTAAGATCTTGAGAGGAGAATGGAGGCATGGAAGGGATTGAAGCATGGTCATCCCCCTTGGGGAGTGATTTTTCACTTTCTTTGTCTCTCTGGTGAGCATACACACCATATAGCAAAGAAAACTCAAAAAACTAAAAAGAAAATTTACATGGGGCTAGCAGGTGGCTTGATGGTTAAGGGGCTGGACTGGTACATGGCCCACCATGGTTCAAGTCCCAAACTCAACATCTTGAAAAATCACACTTGGCACGTGTGTGTGTGTGTGTGTGTGTGTGTGTGTGGCCAAAATCCTGAGAGGAGAATGGAGGAGAAAGGATTGTGGTGTGGCCATCTTTCTTGGGGGGTGATTTCTCACTTTCCCTTTCTCTGGCAAGCACACATGCCCTGTGGTTTAAAAAAAAAGATTTATATAATGGTTTTATCAAGGTATATAAAGACATACTACTGAGAGTGAATCAGATTGCTGTATAAAAAATCAATATTAAAAAATAATTTTTTTCCATATATCAAAAAAGTTTGAAAATAAGATTTTCAAAGATTGTATTTATGTTGGTTACATGGGTTTGTTCAGTTTGTGAAAATTCAGCAAGCTATATACTTGTCTTGGGTGCACTTTTCTGTTTGTATATTATATATATGTCAATAAAAAATTTTTAAAAGCAATTATAAATCAAAGAACTAATTATGTAAAAATAGAAAAGATATGTCTGACTTATAAAAGAAAAATTATTAAGAAATATTTTTCAAATTCCTAAATAAGTGGTGAGAAATTCTGTGTACATAGATTTAGACCACTTAATTTTGATTAAATAGAACATAATATTCAGAAAACAGACCAAGGCATATTTAGACTTAATATATGACAGAAGTGGTACTGCTTATTAATAGAGAAAGCTTTTTAATAAGTAGTGCTAGGACAAATTTATATGGAAAAGCAAAACTGCAGGGTTTTTTTTCTTCCCTTTATAAAGTTTTTGTTATAGGGTGCATGTACTCATTGGAGAGAAAAAGCAAGAGTGAGAAATCACCTCCCTTGGGGGATGGTCACACTGCAATCCCTCTGCATTCTCCCCTCAGAATTTTGGGCATACACCTGATATTTTTGAAACTGCTGGATTCGGGACTTGAATCACGAAGTCAGTCATGTGCAATACAGCCACCTTAACTACAATGCCACTGGCTGGCCCTAAAGTTTTTATTACATAATATAGAAGAATATCTTCAAGATCTTGGGATACTGAAGGATTTCTTAAGACATACCAAAAAGTAATCATAAATGATAAGAGAATGAAAAGAAAGCCAGAAGTAAAGAAGATATTTGTGAAACAGGAACAGGGAGATTTGTAATGAATATAAGTGATGAATGAGCAAAATCTATAATACATTGGGTTGCTGGAAAAGTCATGAGTATTTTTACACAGAAAAAATATGTCATGGGGACCAGTAGCTAGAGTAATCGCTATGTCGCTGGACTCCCATGTAGTTGACCATGATTCAAGTCCCAGACCTGGTGGCTTAAACTCACGCGGGGCACATGTGCATGTGTGCCCAAGATCCCAAGAGGAGATTGGAGAAGGGACTGTGGTGTGGCCATCCCCCCTCGGGGGGTGACTTCTTGCTTTCTGTCTCTCTCTGTCTTCCTGAGGAGCGCACGCACTCTATGGCAAAAACCTCTCAAAAAAAATGTCATAACATTTCCAACCCAATATAAAGAACTACTTTTCAAATCAGTAAGAAAAGGACACTCAATAGAAAAATGGGCAAGACTTAACTTGAACAGTTTTACAGAAGAGAAAATATGCATGGAAACTAGCAGGTGGTGTATTGGTTACGTCACTGGACTCCCACGTAGTTGAACGCAATTTGAGTCCCGCACCTGGCAGCTTGAAACTCATGCCAGGTGCATGTGAATGTGTGCCCAAAATCCTGAGAAGAGAGTGGAGGAGAATGGAATATGGCGTGCCCATCCCCCTGAGGAGTGATTTCTCACTTTCTGTCTCTGGCGAGTACACATGCCCTATAGAAAAAATATCTCTTAAAAAAAAAGAAAAGAAATATATATGGCCATAAACTTATAGAAAGGTGATCAACCCTAGTGATCACTGAGGGAATGAAAATGAAGATCACAATGAAGGATTACTTCATATCTACTGACAAGTTTGTATATTGGAACAAACACTTGGGAAGACAGTTTGGTTTATACATACCCCATGACCTAGTAGTTCTATTTCTTAGATATATACCCTAGAAAATTCTTACATACATGCATCAAGATACATGGATACAAATGGTTCATGTTGGTAATAGCCCAAAACTGGAAACAACTGAAATATTCATCAACAGTAGAAGGAATAAATAGTAGTAAAGTTATATGAAATATTATACTGTTATATAGTTATATGAAAGGAAATGAATTATGGTTATATTAAACATAGATGAATCTCAAACACAGTACTGAGTGAAAGATGCAAGATACCACAGAATACATACAGTATGACTTCATTTATATACAGTTTTAAAATAGAACTTAATTATGCTATTTAGTGATATATACACAGGCAACACCGCTATCAAGAAAAGGAAAATGAAGGGGTCCAGCAGTTGGTATAAAGGCTATGTCACTGGACTCCCATGTAGTCAGCGGTGGTTTGAGTCCCGGATCCAGTGGCTTAAACTCACGCCAGGTATGTGTGCGTACATGCCCAAGATCCCGAGAGGAGAATGGAGGAGAAGGGACTGCAGTGTGGCCATCCCCCCAGAGGTAATTTCTCATTTTCTGTCTCTCTGTCTCCCTCTGTCTTTCTGACGAGTGCAGGCGCCCTATAGCAAAAACCTCTTAAAAAAAAAAAAAAAAAAAAAAAGGCAAGGAAGGATCAGCCTTGAAGCCACAGGAGGTAGCATACTAATTTGCAGTACTGGAAAGCCACATGGCAAACCATGGGTTCAGATCCCAAGTCAACCTGAGACAAGGTAGAGTGTAAGCTCAAGATCCTGACTAGCTGGAACTGGCAAAAGGAGGTCATGGTGTGACAAAACCCCGTTGAGGGTGCCTGTCCCCCCTCCTCTAATGGAAAGAAAATAAACTTAAGAAAGAAGGCTGGGACCAGCAGTTGGCATAATGGTTATGTCGCTGGACTCCATGTAGTCGACCGTGGTTCGAGTCCCAGGCCCGGTGAATTAAATTCACGCCAGGCATGTGTGCATGCGTGCCCAAGATCCTGAGAGGAGAATGGAGGATAAGGGATTGCAGCATGGCCACCCTCTCGGGGGGTGATTTTTCGCTTTCTCTCTGTCTCTCTCTGTCCTTCTGGCGAGCACACGTGCCATATAGTAAAAACATCTGAAAAAAAAAAAGAAAAAGAAAAAAGGCAAGTAAATCACCATCCCCAAAGTCTTAGAGAGTGATAAACTGGAAAGTGAAGGGACAGGTCATGAACTGAGAGAGGTATGCATGGGTACTGGAAAAGTTTTGGTTTTCAACCTAAGTGGTAGTCAAATGTGAGCTCACTTTATAATTTTAAAAATAATTATAATTATTTTATAAAATATATACATGATGAATACACACATACACACACACACACGATGCTATGGATTGAATATTGGTCCCTTCCTAAATTCTCTTTGAAATTTAATCCCCATTGTAACAGTATTATGAAGTGGAGCCTAAATAAGAGGTAAAAACCCTTATGAATGATTAGCTCATTCATATATTAATGGATTAATAGCTTAAGATAAACATGAGTTGTTACAAAAGTGGCCCTCTCTGGCTCTCTCACACATGCTTGCTCTATCTAACCATGTGATGCCCTTCACCACGTTTGGCATTGTAAGAAGATCCTCACCAGATGCTGAGGATATGCCACATTCTTGGACTTTCCAGCTACCAGAATCATTAGCTAAACCTTTTCTTTAAAATTACCTATCCTCAAGTATTTTAAGACACTAGTGACTTATGCAATTTTCTGTATGTATGCTACATTTCCCATAAAAGAAATGAAACCAAGAATGAATCACATGTTGCTAAGCTTATAGTTTTCTGAGGAACTTGACTGTAAAGGAAGGAGACAGGATAGCAGTTACAAAAATAAAGGAGAATTCAGGACTTAAGGTAATTAAGCCCTTAGATCTAACTACCAATTTGTTTAAAAAAAGAAAAGAAAGAAAGAGAGGGGAAAAAATGTTAAACATTATGGGTATTTAATCAGCGAAATGTAGACTATGGGAAATTTTATGAGACAATCTGATTTCTTTTTTTTTTTTTTTTGATTTTTTTTCTCTTTAAATTTATTTTTTACATTAATTCACTATACATCACTACAGCATACAAATGAATTTTCCATCCAAAATACACTGTGTATTGGCTCAATCAAGCACATCAACATACATGTTTTCAGCAAATAATTTTCCAATTCTTATGTCTTGCATACTTTGTTTTTTGTTTTGCCATCCTTGATTCCTTATCCCTCACCCTCTGCCATGTCCCACCCTCCTCCCACATTGTCTCTGGTATCCATGGTTACTTTCTATGCCTTCCCCACCCCCATTTAATTGATTTGCTAATGAACTTAATTAGTCTAAATATATCCAATAGCTAGCACAGCTGATATATACCTATACATGAACCTAAGTCTGACTTTAGGCATAAACCCCAGTGAGTAGAATGAACATATTATAAAGTAGTACCCAGCTGGGGCTATATAGCTTACTGCAGTCATCAAATATGCATTTTTTTAAAAATTGATACGAACAGTTTTACCGTTTTTTTTTCTCCTGCAACTTTTTTTTAAAATTACTTAACATTCATTCCCTGAGCATCATCACAACGTACTAAATGTGGTTTCCCATCTAGAATAAACTGCATAGTGGCTTAATCAAGCATGTTATCAACAATAATATTCCATTTCTACTTTCATACATATGTATATGTATATATATGTTTTTTTACCCCATGTAGATAAACAAAACCTGAAAGAATTTACCAGCACCAGACCAGATCTCCAAGAAGTTCTTAAGGGAGTGCTATGTCAGTAAAATTAAATGCAGACACACAGAAATAAGAGTTCAAAAACTAAGAAAATGGGCAACTTAATTGTAGGGACAATGTTTGGAGATGAATATTATATCCCAGAATTCAATCTGGAAGATCGAACCTTAACAGAAAAAAGATTAAGTACATGAGACTGAACCGATGAAACAACATTCTGTGACTTGACTGAATTATTGCTGCTTTTCTCCTAAACTTTGTTTTCCGGTTTTAAAGGATTTTTGTCCTGTCTTGAGCTGTTGATAGGTGCATGTACCTACTATTTGAACAGAATACTAACCTGTTTCTAGGCTTTAAGTTTCAAGGAAATATCATTATTACCAGTTCAAAACTACTCTTCTTGAAATTACCTGCTGAAAGTAGTTGGATTACTTATGATATTGTGTGGTCAACAAAATGTTGGGGAAAAAGGAATGGAAGACAACTGTATATAGCAGAGATAGTGTAATAAGAGAGTGGGAAAGAGACAATCTGATTTCTTCAATAAATAAATTCTAGGGATTTGAGGAGTAGGGAGAGTTGGAGGAGGTACCTACACATTAAAAGAGATTTAAAGGGATCAGTAGATTTCATAATGGTTACATCGCTGGACTCCCATATGGCTGACTGTGCTTCAAGTTCTGGACCTGGAGGCTTGAAACTCATGCCTAGTGTGTGTGCATGCATGCCCCAAATCCCAAGAGAACAAAGGAGAAGGAACTGTGGCGTGGCCAAACCCCCAGGGGATGATTTCTCATTTTCTGTCTTTCTCTGATGACCACATGCACCATACAGCAAAAAATCTCTCTCTTAAAAAGAAAAATAAAAAAGACTTAAAAAGACCTATGAAGGAGCCAGCAGGTGGAATGGTGGTTAAGGCACTGGACTTGATATGGCCTTCTCCAATGAGTCCTGGACCTGGAGGCTTGCTTTTTCACCCCCCACAACTCCGTCTCTCTCTGGTGAGTGCACAGGCCCTATAACAAATTTAAAATAATAATAATAATAAAAAGTTAAATAAACCTTAAAAACATAACAACTATCAAACAGTAAAATGTGTTGATCTTCTTTGGCTCCTGATCCAAAACAATAAAATCTATAAGACAACAGGAAATTTGAACACTAATTAGATATCTGATAATATTAAGGTATTATTAATTTTTTGGATAATTATAGTTTTGTTTCTTAGCTTTTTGCCACAGGGCACATGTGTTACTGGAGAGAGACAGAGAGAGAAAGTGAGAAATCACCTCCAGAAAGGATGGCCACACTGCAATCCTTTCTCCTCCACTCTCCTGTCAGGATTTTGACCATGCACACACATGCTCAGCATGATTTTGAAGACAGTGGGTCCAGGACTCAAACTGTGGTCAGCCATGTGGGAGGGCAGCACCTTAACCACCATACTACCCAACAGACCAGATGATTATAGTTTTAAGAGTTCATATTTATTATAGACAAACTGAAATAAAATATATCTGGAATTTGTTTCAAAATAGTATCAGAGGGAAAAAGGTAGGATACAAATGAAAAAAGACTACTCATAAATTAATTGTTGAAACTGCATGACAGGTACATGGGGAATTCATTATATCATCCTGATCTCACTTTTATATGCCTGAAAATACTTTTTTTTTTTTGGAGAGGTTTTTGCTACAGGGCGCATGCCTTCGCCAGACAGACAGAGACAGAGAAACAGAAAGCGAGAAATCACCCCCCAGGGGTGATGGCCACGCCGCAATCCCTTCTCCTCCATTCTCTTCTCAGGATCCTGGGCATGCACGCACCCGTGCCTGGCATGAGTTTCAAGCCACTGGGTCCGGGACGTGAACTGCGGTCAACTACATGGGAGTCCAGCGACATAGCCATTACGCTAACTGCTGGTCTCAAAATACTTTTTTTTTTAAGAAAAGAAAGAAGAGTAAGCTCAGCCTTCAACTCAATAAGTAATAAAAAGAATATAAAACAAAGCATTGGCAGGTGGCGTGGTCGTTAGGGCACTAGATTTCCACATGGCCGACCATGGTTAGCGTTGTCACTCTCTCTCTTTGTGGTCAAGTTAGAAAATAACAATAATAAATTAAATAAATAATTCTTAAAATAAAAAGAATATAAATAAAACAACCTAGGAAGTAGCCAGTTATAGTGGTGCAGCTGTAATGCAATGTTCTATGATGCTGAAGCCACAAGGGAAGGTCACAGGTCTGTATCCTGAGGTCTCTCTGTACACACTAGGCTTGAGGGCACATGCCTATGATACTGGCTGGTTAAGATAGGGCTGCCTAAGGTTGGGGGTGTCGTGAAGTTACATGTGTTTGCATATGTGTGTTTGTCTGTCTCTCACAGAAGAAATAAAATGAATAAATGCTTACAAAATAACAGGGGCTAGCAGGTGGTATGGTGGTTAAGATACTAGAGTCTACATGGTTGACTCCATGGTTTGAGTCCCAGAACCAATGGCTTGAAAAACATGTTGGGAGTATGTGTGTGCATGACCAAAATCTCAAGAGGAGAACGGAGGAGAAGGGACTACAGCAAGGCCACCCCCGAGGTGGGGGCGATTTCTCATTTTACTTCTCTCTGTGCCTCTCTGTCTTGCTCTCCAGCGAGCATACATGTCTTATGGCAAAAATCTAAAAACAAACACACAAAAAGCCTTGGGATGTCATTAATAATAATACAAGAAAAACAGAAAAAATGTAGAGCTAATCAACAAATTCTTCAAATGTGATAGAAAATAAGATACATAAACAACCAAAATGAAATACAGAAATAATTAGATATAAAGGAAATTTAAAATAAAAAGTAAGTCTATTTGTAACATTGTATCAATAAATTTGACAATCTAGAAAAAGTGAATAATTTTCTGAGAAAATATAAATTAACAAAATTGGCTCAGGATTTTAAAAAATCAAGTCTTTCAGAAACCTTCAAAGATAATTCCATGCTATATAAATTGTATCAGAGCACTGAAAAAATCGAAAGCTTCCTGACTCATTTTATATAGTTGGCAAAAGCTTCAAACTGAAACCTGATAAGAGGAGCACACATACAAAAAACATTATGGGCCACGCTCTCATAGATTTGTAGAACAGAAGTCCTAAGTCAAAACTAACACATTAAGGATCAACAGATGGTGTAATCGTTACATCACTGGACTTCCATGTAGTTGACCACGGTTCGAGTCCAGGACCCTGTGGCTTAAAACTCATGCCAGGTGCATGTGCATGCATGCCCAAAATTCCAAGAAGAAAATAGAGAAGGGATTGCAGCGTGGCCATTGCCTCTGGGGGATGATTTCTCACTTTCTGTCTTTCTGGTGAGCACACGCACCCAATAGCAAAAATCTCTCTAAAATAAAAAGAACTAACACATTAAATCCAGCAGTATACACAAAGAATTCAACATCCTCAATTTGGGAAATGACAGAAAATTTATTTTCATAATTCATTCTATCGATAGGTTAAAAGAAAAACTACATCATCATGAATTCCCAATCAATAACAGCATTCAACATTCATTTCTTATTTTAAAATGTGTAATTCTTGGGCCAGTGAGTGGCATGGCGGTTAAGGCGCTGGATTCCATACGGCCAACTCCAAGGTTCAAGTCCCTTTCTGGTGGCCTGAAAAACATAATGGGCGTGTGTGTGTGCATAAGCATAATACTGAGACGAAAATGGAGGAGAAGGGATTGTGGCATGGCCATTCCCCAGGGGGTGGGGGAGAGGTGATTTCTCACTTTCCCTCTCTCTCTTTGTTTTTCTCTGGTGAGTGCATGTGTCCTGTGGGAAAAAAAACACTAAAAAGTAATTCTTTCCAAACTAGGAATAAAAGGCCACTTCCTTAAGTTGATAAAAGATATCTGCCAAAAGTGTAAAGCTGATAGTTAAAGGTGAAACATTAGCAACTTTCTGGTAGAGAAAAAAAGGAGGGCTAACTTAATAGTGCACTGGAAACTGGATTCCACATGGCCAATCATTCTGTGTCATGGCTCCAGTAGCTTGAAAAACACTCTGGGTGCATGGGTATTCATACCTAGAATCCCAATGGGATGGATAAATAGAGAAGGGGGGACAACAGGTGGAACGGTGGTTAAGGTGGTGGACTCCCACATGGCCAGCTGCACAGTTCAAGTCCTGGACCTGACAGATTGAGAATCACGCCAGGTATACGTGCTTGTGTGCCCAAAAATTTCAAGAAGAGAATGGAGGAGAAAGGACTGCAACAAGGTCATCAGCCTGGGAATTTCTCACTTTCCCACTCTTTGTCTCTATCTGGGCGAGCATATGCGCTCTATGGCAAAAATCTTAAAAAGGAAATGTAATAAATATGTCTATTATCACTGGTACTATTCAACATAATATTAAAAAAAACATGAAAAATGAGGTAGAAATGTTGGAAAGGAAGAGATCAAATTATCTACTTGAAAAAAATATGAAAACCCACCTAGAAATTCCATGAAAAACTAAGTAAGCAATTCACCAAGGTTGTTAGATACAAAATCAAAATTTAAAAAGAAATATTTTTCTAAGACAAGAATAGGAAATAGAAAAGAGATATTCAAAATAGCAATAAAAACTATAATATTCTGTAATGAATCTAACAAGATATGTGGTATAAGATTATATTAAGGGACCAGCAGTTAGCACAATGGCTATGTCGCTGGACTCCCACGTAGTTGACCGCAGTTCGAGTCCTGGACCCGATGGCTTAAACTCACGCCGGGTGCATGTGCGTGTGTGCCCAAGATACCAAGAGGAGAATAGAGGAGAAGGGATTGTGGCGTGGCCATCCCCCCGGGGGGTGATTTATCGCTTTCTGTCTCTGTCCCTCTCTCTCTGGCGAGCGCACGTGCCCTTTAGTAAAAACCTCTCCAACCCCCCCAAAAAAAAGAGAAAAAAAAAAAAGAATTATATTAAGAAAATTATAAACCTTATATAAAAAAATAAAAGACTTGAATAAACAGAGAGACCATGCACCTACAAGGGAAGACTCAATTCTTAAGTAAATGCATACATTTAATTCAGTTCTCAACAAAAATCTCCAGAAAATGTTTCATAGTACTTGACAACCTAATTTTGAAATTTATCTGGAAGAGAAAATAATCAAAACAATTTTGATAAAAGAAAAGGGAGAACTTGCCCTCTCCTGGGTAAGTTATATTAAAACATATTATAAACTAGAATTAAAGGCCTAGGAATATGCAAATCATCAAGGCAGAATAGTATCTAGAAATAGACCTAACACACATATGGTTAGTTCAATATACCAAGATACTAAGTCAATTCACTGGGCAAAGGAACTTCTTTTTTTTCTTTTTAAAGAATTACTTATTTTATTTTATTATTATCATTTTAAAAAATTGGAGCAGGGAGATACAGGAAGAGAGAGAAAAAGTGAGAAAGCAAGCCATCAGGTCTAAGACTTGAACCGTGGTCACCCATGTGGGAGTCCAGTGCCTTAACCACCACACTACCTGCCTGCCCCAAAGGAACTTCTTTATAACAAATAGTACAACTGGATATCCCTGGGAGGGAAAATGATCCTTAACTCCTATCTCACTTTAACCAAACAAATTCAAGACAGATTATAGAACTAATGTAAAAGATAAAAGTATAAAGCGTCAAGTACCAAACACTGCAGAACATCTTTATGACCTGGGGTAGGCAGAGGTTTCTTGGACAGGACACCAAAAGCACTAAGAAAAAAAGTGACAAACTGGACTTGATCAAAATTAAACTTTGTTCATCAAAAGACACATTAAAAATATAGATATGCTATAGATTGGAAAAGTATTTGCAGCATACACATCTGACACTTGAATCCAGAATATATTAAGAATTAGAAATAATAAAAAGATAACTAAATTTTTTGGAGAGATTTTTGCTATAGGGCACGTGCGCTTGCCAGAAAGACAGAGAGACAGAAAGCGAGAAATCACCCCTGACGGGGGATGGCCACGCCACAGTCCCTTCTTCTCCATTCTCCTCTTGGGATTTTGGCATGCACACACACATGCCTGGTGTGAGTTTAAGCCACTAGGTTCAGGACTCAAACCACAGTCAACTACATGGGAGTCCAGCAACATAGCCATTACGCCAACTGCTGGTCCTAAAATAACTCAATTTTTAAAAATGGACAAAAGTTGGGCCAGTCTGTGGTATGGTGATTTAAGTGGCTGGATTTCACATGACTAACTGCGTGGTTTAGTCCCAGACCAAGAGGCTTGAAAAACATGCCAGACGTATAAGCAAGCATGCCCAAAATCCTGAAAGGAGAGAAATGGAGAAGGAACTGTGGCATAACCATTCCCCATGGTGATGCTCTCTTGCTTTCCCCCTCTTTCTCTGTTTCTCTCTGGCTAGTGTACATGCCCTTTGGCAAAAATTTAATTAAAAATGAGCAAAAGACTCAGACCCTTAATAAAAAAGAAATATAAATACCAAGTAAAGAGCTAGTCTTTGAGCGGGAGTGGGAGATGGCAGACCTCTGGCTCTGTCCTTCCCAGCTGACTGTTCAGCGCGACGTTTCCAGTCATGAGCCAGTTTGGTACCCGGATGGTGGGAGCCATGGCAACCCCGTCGCCGCCGCTGAAATTTTGCAGCAATGAAAACCTCTACAAAATTGATGTCTTTGGATGATATCATCAAATTGAATCGAAAATAAAGAAAGAAACAGAATTTTCCAAGACTGAATAGAAGACTCCAGCTGAGCAGTATCCAGGAATTAAGGATGAGAGTAAGGTGGAGAATCCAACAGAATTCTGGTTTTGGTAAGACTAATCTGAGTCACAGAGGAAGAGTAATGCCTGGAAAGAGACGTCCTTAATGGAGTTAACACTGGCCTTGCAGCTAGGAAGGCAACTGGAATTCGAAAAGGAATTAGCCCTATGAATCGTCCACCTCTAAGTGACAAGAATATAGAACGATATTTTCCAGTGTTAAAAAGGGAGGCAAATCTTCTGAGACAAAATGAAGTGCAGAGGAAGCCAATTGCAGTTTTCAAGAGACCTAACCAGTCAAATAGAAAAAATAACATTCCAGCTAATTTTTCCAGAAATGGAAATAAGTTAAGTCATCAGAAAGACACTCGTCAGGCAACTTTTCTTTTCAGAAGAGGCCTGAAGGTTCAGGCCCAGTTGAACACAGAACAACTGCTAGATAATATAGTAGCAAAGAAAGCTCGTCAATGGCACACTTCTACTACAACTGGAGGAATTTTGACTGTATCCATTGATAATCCTGGAGCATTGCAATATCCAGTAGCTCAGAAACCGCGATTAACTTGTACTGCTGTACCCTCATTCTTAACAAAACGGGAGCAATCTGATGTAAAGAAAGTTCCTAAAGGTGTACCCCTACAATTTGATATCAACAGTGTTGGAAAACAGACAGGGATGACTTTGAATGAACGATTAGGGATCCTGAAAGAACAAAGAGCCACTCTCACATTCAATAAAGAAGGAAGTTGTTTTGTAACAGTGGGATATATCTCATCTATGTCAGAAGGACTTTTGATTGATGACTGTGAAAAGCTGAATTGCTTGAAGAGTTCATCAGATAAATTTAAGAAACTTCAAAATATTCACAAGCCTATATAACTCTTCATTTTTATTTTTGAAAATTTTTTAAACATCTGTTTAAAAAAAAAAACAAAAAGAAAAGAAAACAAAACAAAACAACAAAAACAAAAACACCCTAAAGAATAACAGGGAATATACCTATCTGTTCTTAAAGATTTCATGGTTGGTCCAGACAAAACAATTCTGCATTTAACTTCTTTGGTTCCTCATGCAGCAGAAAGACAGAAAGATAGAAATGGGTTATTTTTATGATAGAGGTATTTAGGATCTCATTGCCTTTGCCCCTTTTTTAGACATCGTCTTGGTAAATCTTGGTCTTCAGAAATCTGAGTAGGTCCCATTGTTGCTGTCACTTATTCCTTTTCTTGGGGGGGGAGAGGTTTTTTGCTATAGGGCGCGTGCGCTCACCAGACAGACAGAGACAGACAGACAGAAAGCAAGAAATCACCCCCCAGGGGGGATGGCCATGCTGCAATCCCTTCTCCTCCGTTCTCCTCTCGGATCTTGGGCACACACACACACGCGCCCGGCGTGAGTTTTAAGCCATCGGGGTCCAAGACACGAACTGCGGTCAACTACGTGGGAGTCCAGCGACATAGCCATTACGCCAACTGCTGATCCCCATCATTTATTCTTTAATGGTGTGCTGTGATAAGTACAGTTGCCTTTTCTTTATTAGAGATATTTAAGAAACATTAGAATTCCAGTTTTGGGGTTTAAGATTTATGGGAATATATGGAACTTAGTGCATTTTTCAGGTAGTGTTATGTTAACCTCCCCACCCCTAGTTATAAATCTTTAGTGCTGAACTTTTAACAAGAAATGTGGCTCTAGGCATTGGTTCCAATTTAAAATATTATTCAAAGGCTATAAGTGCATATTTATAAAGTTACCTGATAATGCCTTGGAAGAGAAGGTCTAATATAAAAAATCTTATAGTCTATGTTTAGTAAATGAAGAAAGCATGAAAGGAAGTAGCAAGTTGAAAGATAAGTAAACAAGGTGAAAAACTTCAAAATGCAGGTCATAGGTATACTATTTGGATTTAGTGTAGTTCCGAGTCTAATGTCCACAAAAAATTCTTCAGATATATTAGAACAGTTATTAAAATGGATTGAGTCAGTTTAGATATTTTAATAGTAAAATTAAGTCATATTAATTTTATTTAAAAACTTTCACATTTAAAAACTTTAAACTTGGGGCTAGCAAATGGCATGGTAGTTAGGTTGCTGGATTCCCATATTGCCAACCATGGTTTGAGTCCCAGACACGGCGACTTTAAAATCATGCTAAGTGTGTGTAGGTGTCCAAAATCTCAAGAGAAGAATAAAGGAAAAGGGACTGTGGTGAGGTCACCTCCCCCCCTGGGAGGGGGGGTTGATTTCTCATTCTTTCTCTCTCTGGCAAGCCTACGTGCCCTATGACAAATACTTAAAAAAAAATAAGCTTTTAGGCTTACAGGTAGCGTAATGGCTATGTCGCTGGACTCCCATGTAGTCGACCGCAGTTCGAGTCCCGGACCTGGTGGCTTAAACTCACGCTGGGCGCATGTGCATGCGTGCCCAAGATCCTGAGAGGAGAATGGACGAGAAGGGATTGTGGTGTGGCCAAACACCCTGGGGGGTGATTTCTCGCTTTCTGTCTCTTTGTCTTTCTGGCAAGCGCACGCGCCCTATAGCAAAGAAAACCCTCCCCCCCCCAAAAAAAAATAAAGATCGCAAAGATCTATTACTAAGAGAAAAACAAATTGAAAAAACAATATATTCAAATATCCAAGATACTGAAGGAACTGAAGTGTCTATCAACAAAGGGATGGATAAAAAAACTGTGGTACACACACACACACAAATACTATGCAGCCATTAACATGGATGAAATCCAGTCATTTGAGGTTAAATGAGCCCACATGAAAGACATTATGTTAAATGAAATAAGCCAGATACAGAAAGAAAAATACTACATGTTCTCCCTCATATACGGAAATTGGAGTGAATGATCTCATAGAAGTAGAGAGATGTAGAATGACTATCCGACACTGGGAAGAACTGGGGGAAGGGTAGAGGGATGTTGACTAATTGCAGACAGATAGAAGGAACAATGTCTACTGTTATAAAACACAGTGGAGAGGAATGTGGTTAATAACAACTTACTATAGATAACTTAAATTGTGGAGATGACGGGTGTACTAATAACTGAATTAATCATTGCGCATTATACTCATGTACTGAAAAAAATCACATTTTAACAACTGTTAAAGTAATTAAAATTAATTATAAAAGGAAAAACAATATATGCAGTATGATACAGCATTTAGCTTTTAAAACAAAATGAACATCAATAAAAAATATAGAGAGATAATACATATGATAATATCTTTGACTGAACCAATATACAGTGTATTCAGGATGGGAAAATTCCTTTGGTATGCTGTCATAATATACAGTGATTAAATGTAAAAATAATTAAAAATATATATAGAGAAAAACATCTTGAATGATACTACACAGATGAAAGTGGTTACTTCTGGATTACGATTGGGTGATAAATCAAGGGAGATTTTATCTTCATATGTATTGACTGTATTATTATTATTATTATTATTATTTAGATTTTTGCCATATGGCATGCGCACTCACTGGAGAGACAGAGAGAGAGAGAGAGAGAGACAGAAAGAGAGAGAGACACAGAGAGAGAAAGAGAAAGACAGAGAGGAAGTAAGAAATCACACCCCAGGGGCAATGGCCACACCACAATCCCTTCTCCATTCTCCTCTTGGGATTTTGGGCACATGTACATGTGTACTTGGTGTATTTTTCAAGCTGCTAGACTTAAACCACAGAATTGGCCATGTGGGATCCAGCACCTTAACCACTAAGCCACGTGCTGGCCCAATGTTTTTTTTTTTTTTTTTTTTTTTTTTTTTTTAAACAAGGGAAAGTACTGTCAACAGGGTCTTGTCACACTGCAATCCTCCTTCCTCAGACCTCCAGCTCAATATCTTAGTAAATGCCCTGAAATAGCCACTAAACTAACTGAGCAGACAGTTCTAGGATGGCAAACTGCAGATTTTACAAAATTAGTCCAGGAAAACCACTAAACAAACAAAAACGAATAAGGTTTATCCTATGAGGACAAGGTTGTTTTAACATCCACAAATCAATTAATGTAATATACCATATCAGTATAATAAATATCAAAATTAACAAGATCATGTGAACAGACAATAAAAAAGCATTTGACAAATGTCCATTTGTGATAAAAACACTCAACACACTAGACATAGAAGAGAACTTCCTCTACCTGTTAGGGGCATCTATTAAAAACTCAAGCTAACATACTTAATAGTAAAAAACTAATGTTCTTCCCTTAAGATAAGGAATGAGACAACAATATTTACTGCTACCACTTCTTTTTTTTATTTATTATCATCATAATCTTGTTTATATTACATTGAATTGCATGTAACTTTATACTGCTACCACTTCTATTCAATATTATACTTATTGAAGGCTCCAGCCAAGACAATCAGGCAAGAAAAAGAAACGTATCCATCCAGTCAAGAAAGTAAAACTATCTTTATTCATAAATGGCATAATTTTGTAAATAGAAAACCTAAAAAAAACTATTAAAAAAAACTAATAGGATGCAGGCTTGCCCTGTGGTATAGTGGATAAGAGAGCTGAATCCCATGTTTGACTGCATGGATCAAATCCCAGAAGCCTGTAAAACACACTGGGCACATGTGCACATGTGCCCCAGGTCCCAACACAATGAAGAAGTGGAGAAGGGATTGTTGGGTGACCATGCCCTACTGAAGGGTACTTTCTCCCTCTCTGTCTCTGTCTTTCTCTAGCAAGCACATGTGACCTCTGACAAATTTGGGAAAAATATAGTTAATAGAAAAAACAAGTTTCATAAGGTTGCAGATATAAAATCAATATGTAAAATTGAAAAAAATTGATAATAAAATTAAGAAAATTTCATTTACAATAGCATTGAAAAGGATAAAATACTTAGGGATATATTTAACAAAAGTATAAAACGTATACTCTGAAAATTAAGGAAAAATACTGAGAGATATTAAAGAAGATTTAAATAAAGACATCTGACGTTCACACACTGAAAGACAATTTTTTTTTTTTTTGTGTGTGTGTGTGTGTGGGAGAGACATTTTGCTATAGGGCGCATGTGCTCGCCAGAAAGACAGAGAGAGACAGAAAGCGAGAAATCACCCGCTGGGGGAATGGCCACGCTATAGTCCCTTCTCCTCCTTTCTCCTCTTGGGATCTTAGACATGCACGCACACGTGCCTGGCGTGAGTTTAAGCCATCGAGTCAGGGACTTGAACCATGATTGACTACATAGGAGTCCAGTGACGTAGCCATTATGCCATCTGCTGGTCTCTAAAAGACAATATTGTTAAGATGGCAATAGTTCCCTAATGGGTCTATGGATTTAATGTAATTCCTATAAAAATTTCAGCTGCTGCTTTGCAAAAAATTGACAAGCTGATTATACTATTCATAAGAAAATGTAAAGGATAGCCAATATTACTGTGAAAAAATACATAATCTTGAAAAAGAATAAAGTTGCAGGACTCACAAGTCCCAATTTCAAAACTTATTACCATGCAGGGAACCAGCAGTTAGCGTAATGGCTATGTCGCTGGACTCCCACGTAGTCGACCGCGGTTTGCGTCCCGGACCCGGTGGCTTAAAACTCACGCCGGGTGCGTGTGCGTGCGTGCCCAAGATCCCGAGAGGAGAATGGAGGAGAAGGGATTGCGGCGTGACCATCCCCCCTGGGGGGTGATTTCTCGCTTTCTGTCTCTATGTCTCTCTCTCTCTCTTTCTGGCGAGCGCACGCGCCCTATAGCAAAAATCTCTCTAAAAAAAGAAAAAAAAAAAAAAACTTACTACCATGCTATGCTAATCAAAACAGTGTGGTACTATACTAGCATGAAGGCAAACATATAGATCAATGGAACAGAGTTAAATTGCTTCTTGACAAAGATGCCAAGACCAATAAATGAAGAAATAGTCTTTTCAACAAATGATGCTGGGACAACTGGATAGCCACAAGCAAAAGACTGAATTTGAACTGCTACTTCACACCTTATACAAAAACTAATTCAAAACATATCAAAGACCTAAATGTGATATGGACACTTTTTTAAAGAATTATTTTTTTATTTACCTTTATTTATTTATCCATCTGTTTTAATTTGACCAGAGAGGGACAGAGAGACAGAGACAGACAGAGAGAGAGAGAGAGAGAGAGAGAGAGGGAAAGTGAGAAAGCAAAGCAAGCCGCCAGGTGCGGGACTTGAACCGTGGTCGGCCATGTGGGAGTCCAGCACCTTTAACCACCATGCCACCTGCCGGCCCCAGATATAGACACTTTTAAAAGATGATACACAAATTGTCAACAGCACTTGAAACGATGCTCAACATCATTAGCCGACAGGAAAATACAAATGAAAATCACAATGAGATCTCACTTCACATCCACTATGACTGTAATTAAAAGACACAATAACAAGTGAGAATGTAGAAAAATTAGAACTCTCATATATTGCTTATGAGAATGTAAAATGACACAGCTGCTTTGAAAAATAGCCTGGCAGTTCTTTAAAAGGTAAACATAGAGTTATCATATGACCCAGGAATTCTACTCTTAGGTATACACCCAAGATAAATGAAAACATATGCCCACACGAAAATTTACACACAAATGTTCATAGCAGCATTATTCATAATAACCAAAAATGGAAATAACCCAAATGTCCATGAACAGATAAATGGATAAATAAAAGCATGTTATTTCCATACAATAGAATATTTTTTGGCAATAAAAAGGAATGAAGTACTGATATATGTATATATGCTACAAAATGGATGAACTTTTTTCTTTTTAAAGATTTTCCCATAGGGTGTGTGTGCTCACTGGGGAGAAAAGAGGAGACAGGGAAAGTGAGAAATCACCTCCTGGGGGGATGGCCACACTGCAATCCCTTCTCCTCCATTCTCCTCTTGAGATTTTGGGCATGCATACACACACACGCCTGACATGTTTCTTCAAGTCACCAGGTCTAGGACTTGAATCGCACAGCCAGCCATGTGGAGTCCAGCTGCCTTAACCACCTTACCATTGGCTGGCCCAGAAACGAATGAACCTTAAAGACATTATGCCATGTAAAAGAAACCAGTCACAAAATACCATGAATTATATAATTCCATTTATACAAAATACACAAAACAGGCAAATTTATAGAGACAGAAAGAGGATTAATTATTGCTTGAGGTTGGGGTGCAATATATGTTTGAGTTGGTAAAGTAAAAAGCAATTGCTAAGGGGTATGGGTTTCTTTTTGGGGTGATGAAAATATTCTAAAACCTACAATAGTGATGGTAGGTATGCTCAACTCCTTGTGAGCATACTAAAAATCAATGAATTACATACTTTAAAAAGGTGAATTTTCTGTAGTATATATGTGCCACACTTTTTCAATCCATTCATCTGTCCTGGGACATTTGGGTTGATTCCATAGAAACTGAAAGATTGGAAGGTATAAAGGTATTGAGAGCAATTGTAGATAGCAGAGACAGTGTGGAAGGAGGGTGGACAATGGGTGAGGGTGGGAGGGAGAGAATCAATAGAGGAAAAAAAAGGAGCAAAACATTTAATGAACACAAAAATGGAAAATTATCTGGTGATGATAATGCATATGGTAATATCTTTGACTGGACTAATATACAGTGTATTCATATTGGGGAAACCCACGATGTACATTATAAAGATGTACAGTGATTCAGAGCCAGCAGATGGCATAGCAGTTACATCACTGGATTTTCACATGGCTGACCGTGGTTCGAGTCCTGGACCCAATGGCTTGAAAATCACACCAGGCACATGTGCATGCATTCCCAAAATCCCAGGAAGAGTGTGGTCATCCCCCCTGGGAGATTTCTCACTTTCCCTCTCAATGTCTCTTTCTCTGGCAAGTGCACATGCCCTAAGACAAAAATCTCTTAAAAAAAAGATGCAGTGACTAAATGTAAAACAATAAGAAAAAAGGAAAAAAGTAATGTTCTAAAGAAAAAAAAAGGTGAATTATATAGTATGTAAATATATCTTAATTTAAAAAATAGAAAGCTAAACAGAGCTACCCCAAGATTTTGCAATGTTACTCCTAGATATATACTCAAGAGAAAATAAAACGTTTGTCCACACTAAAACATACATACAGATGTTCACAGAGCAATATTCCTAATAGCCAAAATTAGATACAATTGATGAACAGACTAACAAAATATGCTATATCCACAGAATGGAATATTATTCAGCAATAAAAAGGAATGAAGTACTGATTCATCCTACAATATGGATGAACCTTGAAAACCTTATGTTGGGCCAGCAGGTGGCATAGCTTTTATGTCGCTGGACTCCCACATGGCCAACCATGGTTCAAGTCTCGTACCTAAGCTTTGAGTCTCAGAGTAAAACTCAGGCTGGGTGCATGTGTGTGTGTGCCCAAGATCCCAGGAGGAGAATGAGAAGGAATTGTGGCATTCCCCGGGAGGGTGATTTCTTACTTTTCCTCTCACTGTTTCTCTCTCTCTCTCTCTCTCTCTCTCTCGCAGATGTGCCCTAAGGCAAAAATCACTACAAAAGGAAGAAAGAAAGCAAGCCAGCCTTATGTTAAGTGAAAACAGTGACAAAAGACCATATATTATATGAATACACTTATATAAAATGTAGGTTACTGGTTCCTAGGGCTAGGGAAGGAGATGGGAATTTGACTGCTAAAAGGTAAGGGTCTTCTTCTTAATGTTATGTCCTAAAATTAGATGTGGTAATGGTTGTGTAACTTTCTAAATATACTAAAATCCACTGATTTATATACAGTTTAAATGGGTGAGTTTTATATTATATGAATCATATCTCAATAAAGCTATTAAACTATTTAGAACTATACACCTAAGAGAAGATAAAGAAGGTAAAAGAACCTTTAAAAACAGTATTAAGGGGGCTGGAAGGTGGCGTGGTGGTTGAAGGTGCTGGACTCTCACATGGTCGACTGTGGTTCGAGTCCTGGACCTGGCAGCTTGCTTTCTCACTTTCCCTCTTGCTCTCGCACTCTGTCCCTCTCTGGTCAAATTAAAATAAGTAAATAAATAAATAAAGTTAAATCAAATAATTAAAAAATAAGATTAAGAAATTTTAAAGTGCAAACATAGAACAAAAAGGTCACTTTCAAATACATTCAGACAAAAAGCTGAGTGAGGAAGAAACAGGTCTCTGCCTTGTGCCAGCAGTATAATAATAATAGATAAATGACAAAAAGGTAAAATTCCTCACTTACTGTTTTTGCTTCTTCCTTCTCAGTTCTCAAGAAGGTACTAAGACCAATATGAGTAAAGCGGTAGTAAATGAGAACCTAACTACTTTAATAAAGGTTCAAATATCTTATACCACATGAATTATAGCCAAGGGAACTGAGAGTAATTTCAAAAAAGATCATTAAAGCTATGTCAATAATATTTGAAGGATTACAGAGAAAGATGTTCCATAAGACTGGGCAGATGTAATTTCAATTTCCAAAAAAAGAGGTAAAAGGTAATTCCACAAATTACAGACCAGTGAGTTTGATATAAGTCTAGAATGAATTATTATAGGGACAGCTTGCAAGAACCTGGAAAAGGAAGATTAAGCACTAGAAGCCAGCCTGAATTCACTAAGAAAAAGTCAATTTAGGTTAATCCTTATTTTTCTTTTATACTGTTACTAAGCTGGTAGGTATGAGAAATATGGTAGACATAGTATATCTGGATTTAGCACAACATTTGATGAAATATTTAAGAACACAATTGAGAAACATGAGCTGGATATTAATTTTTGTTAGATAAATAATCACTTTAAGGACCATTCTGATGCATGCAGATTACTAGGTCACTAGCATGCTAGTTGAGGTTTCTAATAGTGTACACCATAGGGTTCTTCTTGACTTGGGAGCTTCATCATTTAAATCCCACAACTTGAGTGAAAGTATGGAAACCATGCCGATGAGGTTTATATGTGACAATATCTGGAAGGGATAGTGAATACTTGAGATGAAAGAATCAAGAGGTTGATTTTAATCTTAAGTAGTTGGGAGTAAAATAAAACAAACTAAAACTAAAACTTGCCTGGACCAGATAAAATCAAACCAAGGGCCAGATCCAAATCTCATACCTGAATAAGGAAATGAGTGCAAGGCAAAGAAACAGTTTTTCACTATTTCTGAAATCAGCCTCAAACTTCAATTGTAGTTACTGTCAGAATGTGACAGTCAAGACACCAACAATACCAATAAGAGTATTAGAAGTTTTTATCTACAAATGTGATCTTAATTACTCTCTCACCCTCTTTTAGACGATCCCCTTCAGCTTTGGTTTTCTTCTGCCTTTCAGATCCAGCAAGGTCTACAAGATGCAACTTGGAGCGAAAGCTGCTATTCCTGTGATAATGACAGAAAGCCATAATAAGAATGGTATACAAGCTTAAAAGCAGTTGAGCATCAAAGCTGACTAGACAGCTATTATTTTCAAGTCAATCAGAATGACTCCATTGGTCACTAGTGCTTACAGATCCAGGAATCTAGGGGCCGGCAGGTGGTGTGGTAGATAAGGGTGCTGGACTCCCACATGGCTGACTGCGGTTGGAGTCCTGGACTTGGCGGCTTGCTTTTTCACTTTCCCTTTCTCTCTCTCCCCCTCTCTCTCACTCTGTCCCTCTCTGGTCAAATTAAAATGAATAAATAAATTAATTAATTAAATGTAAAAAAATCCAGGTGTCTAATGATTTGTCAGATCAATTAAAGAAGCAGTCTAATAGTCAACCTTAACACAACTAACTTTTAAAAACCTTGACTTTAAAAAACAATTTTTTTTAATTTAATTTTTGAGATTTATCTTATAGGGTGTGTGTGCACAACAGAGAGACAGAGGGAGACAGACATAAAGGGAGAAGTCAGCCCCCAGAGGGATGGCCACACCGCAATCCCCTCTCCTCCATTCTCTTGGGATTTTGGGCATATATGCACAAGCACCTGGCATGAATTTTAAGCCACCAGGTTCAGGACTCAAACCATGGTCGACTATGTGGGAATCCAGCAATGTAACCATTATGCCATCTTCTTGTTCCCGAATCTTGACTTTTTAAATTGTAACTTACTTGTCATTTTTCTTTCTTTGCTCTATGGAGATTGTGAAGATAGCATGTGATCGAGATGACTGGGAGTTCATAGCTGTTGAGGCCACAGTCCTAGAGTTGTTGCCCTGCTCCAAACAGGAAACAGTATCCAGGGCAACTAAAACAGTCTTTTCAGTGAGTCCCACAATCTAATTTTGAGAAAGAAAAAAAAATTGCCTTAAGATTCATACTTCAAATGCTTGATCAGAAATGGTGGTTTAAAAAATGCCTTGATGTTCTAGTTGACCTTCATAAATAGAATAAATGGTAATGAGGACTGTTTTTTTTAAAAAAATATTTAACTTTATTTATTTAATTAGTTAATTTTAATTTGACTAGAGAGGGACATAGACAGTGAGAGATAGAGGGGGGAAATGAGAAAGCAAGCTGCCAGGCCTGAGACTTGAACCACGGTTGGCCATGTGGGAGTCCAGCACCCTTAACCACCATGCCACCTGCCAACCCAAGGACTGTTTTAACTAGCAACTATGTGACAATCAACGGAAAGCAAGGTATCCAGTCTTCCCTAGGAATTTCTGAAACACAGATGTCAGCCAATACTGGAACTAGAGAAGATCTCTATATTTTGGGCACCAATGGCTTAGGTGCCTTCCAGGGAGCCCCAGTGAGGGTAAATTTTAGACCTAAGGAAAGCAAGTACAACACAAATAGCTATGGTTTTTCTCTGTTACTTTCTTCTCCATGTGACTGTATGACTCTTCCCTGTACCTCTGACCCATTTTATAGCTCATTTTCACTACAGGAAATAGCACATTACAGTTTCTACCGGATTAAAGAAGCCAGAAAAAAAAAACGGTCTCCAGCTTGTTATTGTATCTATCCGGGAGAATTTATACAAGTCAAAATCTATTGGAGCCTCTAGAGGGATTGGACTAGATATTTGTGAAGTTCCTTCTAGCCCCAATATGCTATAATTTTATTACTCCATAGCTCCTGAACCTACATCTGTAGCCCTAATTTCTCATTCTCTATTTCTAACTGCCTGCTTCTTATACTTTACAAACCAAACTCATACTACCACTGATTCCCTCAAGCACTTCACTTCCATTAATATTCCTATTCTCTAATGGAAACAAAATCGTGGATAGAAGGAACAATGTCTAGTGTTATAAAATACAATGGGGGACTGGTTAAGAACTTTACATAACATTACAAATGGTTGAGATGATAGGCATACTAATTATTCTAATTTAACCATTACACATTATATTCATGTGCTAAAAAATCACATTTTTAATCCTTGTTATGTATTTTTAAAAATAATTATTGCATTTCTATGATTTTTAAATTATAATTTTATTATTATTTAAGTTTTCTATAGGACACGTGCACTCACCAGAGACAGACAGAGAGACAGACAAAGAGAGAGAAAGAGTGAGAAAGCAAGATGCCAGATTCAGGACTCTAACTGAAATTGGCCACGTGGGAGTCCAGCACCCCAACCACCATGCCACCCAATGGCCCAACGCTTGTTATATTAATAAAAAAAAAAATTAACTTAAAAATCCCATCCCTCCACATCCATCTATAGTCAATTCTAGTCATTCTTCTTTTGAATCTATCAGTTCCTCATTATTTACATATATACTAGCCTAATCCAGGCCTATATTACCTCACGCCTAAAAAAATAAGTCAAGTTTCCCCAATTATCTTTCTCATCCTAGTCTCTTCTTTTTTTTTTTTTTTTTTGAGAGGTTTTTGCTATAGGGCGCGTGCGCTCGCCAGACAGACAGAGAGAGACAGAGAGATAGAAAGCAGGAAATCACCCCCCAGGGGGGATGGCCACGCCGCAATCCCTTCTCCTCCATTCTCCTCTCGGGATCTTGGGCACGCACGCACACGCGCCCGGCGTGAGTTTAAGCCGCCGGGTCCGGGACTCGAACCGCGGTCGACTACGTGGGAGTCCAGCGACATAGCCATTACGCTAACTGCTGGTCCCCATCCTAGTCTTTTCAATCCATTGGTTTGGTCTTCCTAAAATCTTTCTTTCTAAAATGTTGCCAAATTAAGTCCTTAGCTTAATAGAGGCCCTTAGCTCAATAGATAATGAGGATACAAAAAGATTTTCAAATGCTTTTTGACCTCCAGAAACTAACTTCGTTGGCGAGATATACACATTAGGTAAAAACCTGGTAAAAGCCACAGCAATCCTTTGTTTGGAAGTAATAAATAGTTTATATATTGTTCACAGTGATAGAAACTAAACTCTTGGGGCCGGCAGGTGGTGTGGTGGTTAAGAGCTCTGGATTCCCACATGGCCAACTGTGGTTTGAGTCCCGGACCTGGAGGCTTGCTTTCTTGCTTTCCCTTTCTCTCTCTGTCTCTCTCTGGTCAAAATTTAAAAATGATAATAACAATAAATGGAATTAAATAAATATATTTTTTTTTTAAAAAAAGAAAGAAACTAGGCTCTTTAGTCTGGCTTTACAATCTGGTCCAAACATATCTTCTATTACTTACCAGCCAAAATCCTCTATTCAGGAAAAATTCGTCTGGTCTTATTACCCCCTAGATGTGTATGCTCTGCTTTTCTTCTAAAGCTATTACTTACTATAAGAATACCCCAAATTGGGGCCGGCAGGTGGCGTGGTGGTTAAGGTGCTGGAATTCCCACGTGGCTGACCATGGTTCTAGTCCAGGACCTGGTAGCTTGCTTTCTCACTTTCCCTCTCTTTCTCTCTCTCTGTCTTTGGTAAAATTCATGTGAAAAATAATAATAACAATAATAAATAAATAAATAATTCTTAAAAAAAAGAAAGAATACCCCAATTTTTTCTCTACTCACTTAAGTTCCACTCATCCCATCTTTAGAAGGTTTACAAACCTGCCCTTACCCCAATTTGTGTTAGGAACGTACCTGTCTTTACATTGCAAATTTCACCTCAAATAATGCTTAGGACTTATTTCCTGCCTCGGCATGGAACACTCAAATGGTGTGGACAGGGACCAGCAGTTAACGTAATGGCTATGTGGCTGGACTCCCACGTAGTCGACCGCAGTTTGAGTCTAGGACCTGGTGGCTTAAACTCACGCCGGGCGTGCGTGCCCAAGATCCCAAGAGGAGAATGGAGGAGAAGGGACTGCGGCGTGGCCATCCGCCCCTGGGGGGTGATTTCTCGCTTTCTGTCTCTCTGCCTCTTTCTGTCTGGCGAGTGCACGTGCCCTATAGAAAAAAAAAAGAAGAAAAAAAAAAGAGCTATGTCAGGGACCAGCAGATGGCGTAATGGTTATATCGCTGGACTCCCACATAGTCGACCACGGTTTGAATCCCAAACCTAGGCTTGAAACTCATGCCTGGTGTATGTGCATGCATGTCCAAGATCCTGGGAGGAGAATGGAGTAAAAGGGATTGGCATGGCCATCCCCCCGGGAGGTGATTTCTCCCTTTACATCTCTCTCTCTCTCTAGCACACGGGTCTTATAGCAAAAAAAAAAAAAAAAAAAAAAAGAGCTGGGTCAGTACCAACATTTTCTGGTGATAGCATGCATGTATTCTGTCCAGGTTACTTCCTTTTTAAAAAATTTACATTTAATCACTGTACATCTTTACAGTGTACAACATGGTTTTTCTCAGTATGATACAGTGCTTATTAGTCAAGTCAAGGACATTACTACCTATATTATCATCAACAGATAACTTTTCATTTTTGTGTTTATTAATGCACTTTTTTTTTCTGATTCCCTCCTTCCCACCCTATTACCTCCCCAGTACTGTCTAGGTTTCTGATCCTTACTACCCAAATTGTCTTCCTGTGTTTCAAGCTTTTCAGGCCTGATGCTTCAAGCCTTGCTTTAGTATCTGGTTAGTGATTTAACAACTTAGAAGGAGGAAAAATTGGGGAACATAGGCATCTGCCCCTTACTGAAACCCCAAACCTTCAACTTTTTTTCCCCTTTGTACAAAGTAGAGGAGAAGGAGAAAATGAGTAAGGTATTATTTTTCCTAATTTTTCCAAGTCTCTATCACCTATTCTCACTCCCTCTAGCCTTTGATTCTCCTACTTCTGACTATTTAAGGTCTGCCTATTTTCAACACTGGCTTTCTCCATTTGGCCAACTCTCATATACAAAACTCCCAACCTTGTCCCAAATATTCTGTTCAGTTCCAGCTCTTCATCTTGGATCTATACCATGTGACAGAAGGCTCTCATATAAGTAGTCTCTTCTATCATATTTATGAATTTAAATTTTTTGGTATTATTTAACTTTTCACTTTTTAAATATCACTCCAGAGTTTAACATAATGTCTATTATAGCGCTGTCCAATACAATCTTTTGTGACTATGGCTTTGTTCTGAATCTGTGCTGCTCAATACAGTAGCTATCTAAGTCACATGTAGCTATTGAGCACATAATATGTGGCCAGTGCAAGAGGAAGCGAATCTTAAATTTTATTCTATCTTAATTGAATCTGATTTAAACAGCTGCTTGTGGCTAGTGGCTACCATACTGGATAGCTCACTAAGCCTCAGAACTTTATAAATAATTAATAAATATTTAATTGAAGTTAGTGTTAAGAAATAATAGGAAGGTGATAAAACTGAATAATGAATACCTCCTTCCTTCCTTCCCCACAAAAACCTCTATTTAAGGGACCAGCAGTTAGCGTAATGGCTATGTCGCTGGACTCCCACGTAGTCGACCGCGGTTCGCATCCCGGACCCAGTGGCTTAAACTCACGCCGGGCGCGTGTGCGTGCGTGCCCAAGATCCTGGGAGGAGAATGGATTGCGGCGTGACCATCCCCCCTGGGGGGGTGATTTCCTGCTTTCTGTCTCTCTGTCTCTCTCTGTCTGTCTGGCGAGTGCACGCGCCCTATAGCAAAAACCTCTCCAAAAAAAAAAAGAAAAGCTCTATTTAAGAATTATGGAATGAGGCCAGCAGGTGGCATGGTGGTTAAGGGCACTGGACTCCCACATGGCCAACCATGGTTTGAGTCCTGGACCTGGCGGCTTGCTTTCTCAATTTCTCCCACTCCCCTTCTCTGGTCAAATTAAAACTTAATTAATTAATTAATTAAAGTTAAATAAAAATATTTTTTTAAAAAAATTCTGGCTTTCCCACTATACAAGATGGCAGGTGAAAAAGCTGCAAAGCAGGGGAACCAGCAGTTAGCGTAATGGCTATGTCGCTGGACTCCCACGTAGTCGACCGTGGTTCGCATCCCGGACCCAGTGGCTTAGAACTCACGCCGGGCGCGTGTGCATGCGTGCCCAAGATCCCGAGAGGAGAATGGAGAAGGGATTGCAGCGTGACCATCGCCCCTGGGGGGTAATTTCTCGCTTTCTGTCTCTATGTCTCTCTCTGTCTGTCTGGCGAGTGCATGTGCCCTATAGCGAAAATCTCTCAAAAAAAAAAAAAAAAAAAAAAAAAAAGCTGCAAAGCAGGATACCAAGGAGAAGAAACCTGAAGCCAAGAAGGCTGATGCCAATGGTAAGGTTTAAAAGGGTGTCCCCAAGGCCAAAAAGCCCAAGAAGGGGAAGCCCCATTGCAGCCAAAACCCCTTTCAAGTCTGGGGCATCAGCAGATACTCGCGGTCTGCCATGTATTCCAGGAAGGCCACATACAAGAGGAAATACTCAGCCACCAAATCCAGGATCGAAAAGAAAAAGAAGGAGAAGGTTCTTGCGACTGTCACAAATCCAATTGGTAGAGACAAGAATGGTGGTACCCAGGTGGTTAAACTTCACAAAATGCCTAGGTATCATCCTACTGAAGATGTGCCTCAAAAGCTGTTGAGCCACGGCAAAAAACCCTTCAGTCAGCATGTAAGAAAGCTGCGAGCGAGCATCACTTCTGGGACCATGCTGATCATCCTCACTGGACGCCACAGAGACAAGAGAGTGGTTATCCTGAAGCAGCTGTGCAGTGGCTTACTACTTGTGACTGGACCTCTGGTTCTCAATCGAGTTCCGCTGCGTAGAACACACCAGAAATTTGTCATTGCCACCTCCACGAAAATTGATATTAACAAAGTAAAAATCCCAAAGCACCTTACCAATGCTTACTTCAAGAAAAAGAAACCGTGGAAGTCCCAGACACCAGGAAGGTGAGATCTTCGACACAGAGAAGGAGAAATACGAGATTTCAGAGCAGCGCAAGATTGATCAGAAAGCTGTGGACTTGCAAATTTTACCAAAAATCAAAGCTGTTCCTCAGCTCCAGGGCTACCTGCGATCCGTGTTTGCCTTTACAAATGGAGTGTATCCTCACAAATTGGTGTTCTAAATTTTTTGCCAAGAACCTAATTAAATAACTGATCATGGGACCAGCAGTTAGCGTAATGGCTATGTTGCTGGACTCCCACGTAGTCGACCGCGGTTCGAGTCCCGGACCCGGCGGCTTAAACTCACGCCGGGCGCGTGTGCGTGCGTGCCCAAGATCCCGAGAGGAGAATGGAGGAGAAGGGATTGCGGCGTGGCCATCCCCCCTGGGGGGTGATTTCCTGCTTTCTATCTCTCTGTCTCTCTCTGTCTGTCTGGCGAGCGCACGCGCCCTATAGCAAAAACCTCTCCAAAAAAAAAAAAAAAAATAACTGATCATATATATGTGTGTGTGTGTGTGTGTGTGTGTGTGTGTGTGTGTGTGTATAAATTCTGGATTAAGAAAGGGAAGTAGGACCAAAACAAATCTGAAAGATTGAGATGTTAGTAATCACTTTAAAACACAGTGGCAGGCCAGCCAGGTGGTGTGGTGTTAAGGTGGTTAGATCCCATATGGCATACTACATGGTTCAGGTCTTGGACCCAGTGGCTTGAAAAACACACAGTGTGAGTGTATGCCCAAAATTCTGACAGCAGAGTGGAGGACAAGGGATTGCAGCATCGTCATCTCCCCAAGGGCTGCCTTCTCAGTTTTCCTCTCTCTTTCTGTCACTGCCTCTCTTGGGTGAGTACATGTGCCCTAAAGCAAATTAACCACCACAAAAAACACACAGTGGCAAATAAAAGAGATGTGAACTTTAGTAGCTGCCATCACTTTTCCTACTTAAAAAAAAATTATCTATAGGGTGTGTGGGCTTGTCAGAGAGAGACACAGAAAGAGAGTAAGAGAGAGAGAGAGCATGAGCGAGCATACCCCCCCCAGGAGGTATGGCCATGACATAATTCCTTCTTCCCTATTCCCCTCTTGGGATTATGGGCATATATGCATATGTGCCCAGCATTTATTTTCCAAGTTGTTGGTTGTGAGACTAGAACAACACAGTCAGCCATGTGGGATCCAGCTGTGTTAATCATCATGCCACTAGCTGGCCCACCCACATTTTTTAATAACATCAAATGAGAGACAAACATACCTTTATGCCTTCCTTAGGATCCTCCCGTATATTTATTTGAGTGGCTTTCTCACGAGTTGGACATAGAAGGTCCAAAATTTCTTCATTGTAGATCTGTTATTATTAAAAATAAAGTAACAAAAGCAAAATGTTAACAAGCAGTAATCTCTGAGTGGTGGCATCATAGGTAATTTTTTAAATTCTTTGTGACTCTGTATTAAAAAATTAATTTATAATGAATATATAGGATCTTTATGTATTGTATTTCATTTATTTACTTATTTCGAGAGGGCGCTGGACACTTGTCAGAAACATTTGCCCAAAGGGGTGTGGTCACGCCATAATCCACTCTCTTCCATTTCTCCATCCTGTCAAGAGTTTGGACATATACATAAATGTGACTGGCATGGTTTTCAAGCAGTGCTGGGATTTGAACCATGGTTGACCATTTGGGATCCAGCTCCCTTAACCACCAGGCCACAGGGTTAGCCCATGTGTTATTTTTATAATTAAGAAAAGGAGTTTATATATAATCATTCAGAATTTTTACAAGAACCAAGTTGCATTAGTACTTGTAACAAAATTGAAACTGCTCTCCCAAGAGAGTCTCTTAGAAGACACAGAGAAAGCAGACACAGAAAGTTACATGAGTACCCCAATTCAGTTATTTGGTAGTGTGTTAACAGCATCTCCTTTACTGATTTTGTTAAAATATGAATAACGAAACTTATAGGGGAGTAGAGATGGGAAAGCAAACAGAAGAAGGAGCAAAGAGTATCATTAGCTAGTAGAACTTGAAGTACTTAGAACAACGTTTAGCACATAGCAAGCACTAAATTTGCTTGCTATTATTTAACATACTAGGCTCCTGATTTATTTTTATATTCAATTACCTTGGCCATAACTGAGCTAATCAAGACTTAAGAATGCTAATTTTTAAATTTTTTTTTAGAGAGGGAGATTTTAGCTATAGGGTGTGAGTGCTCGCCAGAGAGAGACAGAGAGACGGAAAGCGAGAAATCAACCCCCTCCAGGGGGGATGGCCACACGGAAATCCCTTCTCCTCCATTCTTCTCTCAGAATTCTTGAGCATGCATGCACATATACCCAGCACGAGTTTCAATCTGCTGGGTCTGGGACTTGAACCATGGTCCACCATGTGGGAGTCCAAGGACGTAACCATTACACCATCTGCTGGCCCCAAGAAGGCTAATTCTAATGATGTTTAACTCCCCCTCTTTCAACTCTACACTACCTATACTTGTTAACACACTGGGATTCAATTTCAGGATGAAGTATTCATATATAATTTATAATATTTTTTAATAATTCAATTTTATTTACTAGTAGTATTTTTAAGTTTTTGCTATAGGGCACATGTGCTCATGAGAGAGAGTGAGAAAGAAAGAGAGAGAGAGAGAAAGAGAAAGCAAGCCACCAGGTCCGGGACACGAACTATGGTCAGCTATGTGGGAGTCCAGTGCCTCAACCATCATGCCACCTGTTGCCCCCTCCAATTTTAATTATATGTTTAAATTATATAAGCTTAATTATTGCTCCTTAAGAGTAGGACACCATAGCTATGAAACCTACCTGCTAGTTTCCCAGAAGCCATAAATTCCCTAAACATATATTTTGTTGTCATGAGGTCAATCTACTTGCATACTGATAGACACTAGAATGTAAGCTGCCATAAGGAAAGGGATTGTCATCTGTTTTGTTTACTAATATATCCCAAGTATCTGATATATCCAAGTGCCTAAAACATAGGAAGTACTCAACGAATACCTATAGAATAAAACACACCAGTTACATAGCAGAATATTTCCACCCAATTTTACAACATACATAGAAAATAGCAGCATTATCATTAAAGCCTCAAAACCTTAAAGAGAAACCAAAAACTGTTCTGTAATCTCTACAGGGAATCAGTAATAGAGGTCAAACTAGAATTAAATAATTCCTATTGTCTTTTTGGCAATGCTGATTCTTCTAGCAATCAAATTAAACAGACTATTCTAACAACAAGGAAAAAATTGAGTGGGATCCAGATCCAATCAAGCCAGTAAATTTCTATATCAATTTATTAAAATGCAATTTACTAATTTGTATCATGCCCAGAAAAGACTGATTTCAATTTTTTCTACCTAAAGATAATTTTGAATTTAAAATAATTAAAGATAAATCACTTACCTCCAAGTAAGACACTTTCAGAGTAAATTCGAAGTCACTCTTTCTATTAATTTCTTTGAAGAGCAGTTGTATTACCCTAGGAATGACACCGACTGTTGGTTCATTTTCTTGCTCTGCAGTGTATGCACCTCCCATTGAATAGGTTTTTCCTGAGCCAGTCTGTCCATAGGCCAGGACAGTTGCATTATATCCTGAGAAAATAGAAGTCATATGCATAGTGGTACTCAAATACTTTCACTCAATCAACATACTCCTTTTCATCCAGCAACTACTTGCAACAAAATTGAGATTGCTTTGTTAAGACTCTTAGGAATTGCAAAGAAAAGTTCTGTGACTTTGCACTACTCAAAACAAACAAACAAAAACACCAACACCAAAATGCATCCCCCTCTTTATAGCCCTTAAAAGCATGGAAGTAAAACATTTGAAGATATGACTGAGATAATGAAGGTGGTGAAACCACTGTCAAAATCTATTAAAAGCTTTATAAATCTACTGTCTCCCTATCTCAAACAATTCTAAGTTATGGGAATTGAATGAAATTCTTAGAAGCTGTGTAACTAGGAGGGATTCTGGTATGTGTTTCCGTAATTAACAGTCTTCATTTGAAAAGGCAATGACATCGTTTTTTTACAGTCAAGGAAATCATCTACTCCCTATCTGAACTTTCAGAATGTATTGATATTTGGACCTTATCATCAGGCTTCTCACAGTGATATCATTTAAATACGATTAAATGTGATATATGACCTTTGCTTTTATAGAAGATCGATAAAGAATCATCTATTCAAAAATGTTCATGATATAGTTAAATGAAAAAAAAATCAAGTTAAAAATCACTGTTGAGGGACCAGTAGTTAGCATAATGCCTATGTTGCTGGACTCCCATGAAGTCAACCACCGTTCGAGTACTGGACCCAGTGGCTTAAACTCACACCAGGCACACGCGTGTGCATGTCCAAGATCCCGAGAGGAGAAGGGATTGCAGCGTGGCCATCCCCCCTGGGGGGTGATTTCTCACTTTCTGGCTCTCTCTGTCTTTCTGGCAAGTGCATGCGCCCTATAGCAAAAACTTCTCCAAAAAAAAAAAAATAAATCACTGTTGAGGGGACCAGCAGATGGCATAATGGTTACATCACTGGACTCCCACATAGTCGACCTCAGTTCGAGTCACAGACCTGGTAACTTAAAACTCACTTTGGGTACATGTGTGTGCAGGCCCAAAATCCCAAGAGGAGAATGGAGAGAAAGGGATTGTGGTGTGGCCATACCCCCTGGGGGGATTGATTTCTCACTGTCTCTCAAGTAAGCACATGTGCCCTATAGCGAAAATCTCTGCAAACAAACAAACAAAACAAAGTAAAGTGTTGAGGACAAACCCCACAGCTGTGCACTGGGAGCTAGACCCCACGTGGCCAAGTACAGCTCAAATCCTGGCTCTAGCAGCTTGAAAAACACACTGGGTGCATGTGCATGTATGCACAAAATCCTGATGGGATGGAGAAAAGGAAGAGAAAGAATTGTGGTGTGATCGCACCCCTTAGGGGGTGTTTTCTCACTCTCTTCCCTCCCCCAAGTGAATGTACTTGCCTTTTGGCAAAATAAAAAAAATTTACAGCAACAATTCCATAAAAGAATTATCATAGGCAAATCATAGATGACACATATCACATATATATTGGGTCATCAGAAAACTTATGACATATTTTTCTATGCAAACATGTGCCATGACTTTTCCAATGACCCAGTATTTCAGTGCATGTGTGTGTCTATGTTTGTGTGTATTAGTGGCACAAATGCTGATTATCTAGTAAAATAAAAGGGCTCTTAGTCACAAAAAAACTACATCACTAATTCAATAGAACTTAGCAAATATAAAATGTTCCACGGAGAAATTTCAGATAACTGATAAAAATATAAGAGGATTAAACTCACTAATAGTTAAAGAGAAATGGTAAATTTATATAGAAAGAGTTCAACTGGTGCTGGTGGGAATGAGAAAAAGGATATACCTATAGTAGTGGAAATGAAATTGTTACAGGCTTTTTTGGTAACCAACGAAGTAGTATTTAATTAAAATAAAAATACATGCACACAATGATAAGTGACAATTGACTTTTTTTAAGAGAGTTTTTTGCTATAAGACACGTGCACTCGCCAGAAAGACAGAGAGAGACAGAGAGACAGAAAGCAAGAAAGCAAGAAATCATCCCCTGGGGGGGATGGTCATGCTGCAATCCCTTCTCCTCCATCTTCTCTTGGGATTTTGGGGATGCACACATACACATCTGTCATGAGTTTAAGCCACTGGGTCTGAGATTTGAACCACAGTCGACTACATGGGAGTCCAGCAACGTAACCATTACACCATCTGCTATTTCTGTGATTGACTTTTAAAAGTTGTAAGGTAATGTTTATACTACAATTTTATATCTGTAGAAAATATACAGACAAAAAATTCCCTGAAAATGTGTATAAATTCTTGTATTGTTTCTGAGTACATGAAGGATATATTCTAAGATATTAACTATATCTACAAAAAGAAAAGTAGGTATTCAGATGATTAGGATTTCATTTTAAGTCATTTGCTCATTTCACTTATTGTTACAAGAATATATTGAGTCTCTTGGATTGGACTGTAGAAGAGAAAAAGTATATTAGTGGGAAAGCTGATGAAATCTGAATATATATATCATCTAATATTTAATAGTTAATGTACTATGTTAATTTCGTAGTTTTGACAAATTGCATAAAATGTTAACATGAGGGGAAACTAGGATAAAGGATATACAAAGATTTTTCTGTACTGTCTTTGTAACTTTTCTCTATATCTAAAATTATTCCAGGACCAGCAGATGGCATACTGGTTATATTGTGGGACTCCCACAAGGCCAACCACAGTTCGGGTCCCCCGGTGGCTTCAAAATTACACCAGGTGCCTGTGTGTGCATGCCCAAGATCCCTGGAGAAGGGATTACAGCATGGCCATCCCTTCTGGGAGGTGATTTTTCACTTTCCCTTTCACTGTGTCTATCTCTCTCTCTGGCGAGCACATACACCTTAAGCACATACGCCTTAAGGTAAAAACCTCTTAAAAAATAAATAAAATTATTCCAAAACAAAAGGTTATTAAAACAATCAAAAAATAGACACTGGCAGTTCTTCTAACAGAGATACTACTAGAAAGCATTTTTCTTTGGATGGAAAGTTAAACTAATTGATGTACAAATGTGCTTTTCAATTTTAGGGCACTACTGTGTTCGATTTCTACTTCTTTTAAATGGACTTGTGCTTTGAACTGCCAATAGCCACTGTACTAGAGAAATGGTTAGATATTTCTCAGGCACTGCTCTCTTTAGAACCCTACTATGATCTTCAACAATATTAAAGCCTTAGCTTCTGCAGTAAAGATTACTAACTGGCCAAAGTATTCAGAAGCCTTATGAAATCCCCTTCTCCACCTAAAATAATTCTATTCATCATTCAAAACCTATCTCAAAGGTTTCCCATCCTGTGAAATTCATCCTAAATCCCCCAAGCAGAGTCAGTGCCATGCTTTTGTTTCTCATACCACCTTGTATGAAAGCAGTGCTATTTTTATAGTAAGATTGACTCTGCTGTATATTTTTAACTTTTAAAATATTTCTTCCTTAAAGACAGGTATAAAAATTTTTATTTTTTATTTTTAGATATTCAAAATTGTTTGCTTAGTCATCTGCTTCAACTCCTAATCCCTGGACTTTGAACTCTTTCAGGGCCTGGGAGCTATCTCATTTACCACTGAATAAATAATACTGAATAATACTTGAGGTCTGGGCCTCAAGTAGATTGGCACACTGATCACCATCGGCATGCACCAGAGAACTCATAATCTTATGAGGCTCCAGGACAAACAATCAAAAATACATACAAGTCAAAGAATCACAGAAAGCAAACGCAGAATAAACCTGTTTCCAGGGTACAGACCTAAACAAATGTTATTAGGCTGTGAACTTTTTGGAGGCAGAAATCATGTTTCATTCATTCCTGTATTTGCAGTACCCAAGCACAGGGCCTGGCACATAGTATATGCTCAAGTGCTCAAGTAATGCTCGATTAATTAAACAGCCTCACCTTTAAATATGCCTTTTATAAGTGGTGCTACTGCTGTATTGAAGACTTCTTCCTGTTCAGTAGAGGGGTCAAACACAAAATCGTAGGTAAAGGATTTATCTGTACCAACCACCACCTAGAGAAGGCAGGAACAAGATGTAAGGAAAAAAAGAAAGAAAGAAAGAAAGAAAAGGTTAGACCACGCCCCTTATTGCCATTTGGCTCGGGCTGTTCAGAGGCCCAGGGCTCTGCTACTCACCTGGGGCTTCCCCGGCACGAAGGAAAGGCACATCTGGCAGCCTTCGCTAATCTCTTTGGGAACCAGAGGTCGACAACGTAGTGCCACTCTTACAGGAATCGCCTCGTCCTTCATCATCCTACCTCCGCAACGTCTCTGTCGGGGGTGGGGGGAGAAAAGGGGGCTTGCTGATGAATGTTGGTGAGTCGGCAGGGGCGGGAGGGTGTCCTCCTCAGTTTTGGCCCGCCTTAGGGGGTAGGGTGGGCGAGGGAACGCAGCCATAGCGGCGGCAGCCAACCCTTCCAACAGGATCACTGCCTCAGGAGATTCATTCTCCCTCATTCTTGGCCACCACAGGACTTCCCGACAGTTCGACACTGAAGTGGCGTCTAAACTGAAAACAGAATTCCAAATGAGACTGCAATAACGAGCCAAAGTCCCGGGGTTCCGAGAAAGGCAGATTCTGAGCTAAGTTGTGCCCCCTTAACTCACCGAACTAAATGTCCCTTCGCCGGTCTCCTCAGGTCTTCTGCCACCCTGTTTCAGTCAGAGCTTTAACCGCCAAGTTTCAAATCAGTTACAGAGTTGCCAGCCAATCGGAGCGCAGACAGCCTGAGGTCGAAGCTCGCTCGTCAGCTGCGGCGCGCGCAGGATGACGCGTTGGGAAGGGAGGGCCTTATCGTCTCACCCAGGCCCCGCCCCTTCTCGTCCCAGCCGAGCATCCGCTTCCTGTTCCCAGACTAATTTGGCGGTGAGCGGAACCTGAGGTAGTTGAGGCCTTCCGGCCGGTGAGGTACTGCAGCGTTTAAAAGATCACTAGCGCGAGACTTAGGCAAGATATGGTGCGGGGATCTGGAAGGTGGTTGATGGTGTTGGAAGGCTCTATCCGGTGACTCTACTATTACCAATCACATCTAGGGAACGTGGGGCAGTGCCTTACCCTGAGCCTGTAGAGAGTTGGAGTCATCACTTTGGACTTCGGAAGTAGATAATTTTAGATGCAGCCCTGATTTCTGTAGAATGTTGACGGCAACGTCTATTTTGTAGGATTGTCGTGAGAAATGAGATTATCTAAGATTACCTAGGAGGCTGCTCAACATCCAGATGATCAGCAAAGTTGATAGTTTTCTTCCGTCTTTTTTACCCGTCTGTCTTCCAACCTTAACACTGAGATGTGAGCTGGGCGGTAGACTGACAGCCTTGGAATGGGTGGGAGCTGCTTTCTGAAGTTTGCTGGGCTGCTGTTCCTTTGAATCACTTTTGCCCATTTCTGTACATCCTTCCATCCCAGAGCCTTGCTGGAGATGGACAGCCGGATTCCCTATGATGACTACCCGGTGGTTTTCCTGCCTGCCTATGAAAATCCCCCAGCATGGATTCCTCCTCATGAGGTGAGCACCCTCTGTATTCTCAAGTAGGGAATTTTTCCCCCTGAGCATGAGATGATGCATGAAAGGTAGTATAACAGAGTTAGAAAGCTAAATAGAGAGTGAATCTTAGTCCTTTTTGTAGCTAGAGGACCCCAGAAGCTGGATTCTGAAGAGTGGGACCCATTAGGAACTTCTTATGGAAATCTTTTGCTGGGTCTATTCACACCAGTGAATTTTGAAAACCCAGAGCCCTATTTTCCATTCTGTCAAGAGGTGAAGAAGTGGCAAACTACTGGGCTGCTGCTTACATGTCCCCAAGCTATTCATCTACTCATTTGGACAGAATTATCTATTCTGCTTAAGCTAAGGGCATGACTTTACCTTCTCCTGACTTCAGGGTGTTGCATTAGTGTTCCAGATAAGGGTAGGTGTGAAGTCTTAAGACTGGTAGGAAGAGTTTTGAGGTTGCTGTGTCTTGCAGAGGGTATACCACCCAGACTACAACAATGAGTTGACCCAGTTTCTGCCACGAATCGTCACACTGAAGAAGCCTCCTGGAGCTCAGGTGAGCTTGTGGAGCATTTGCCTCTCATTTTAGGTTAGACTTGTTTATATCAGGCCCATAAGTCAGCTAGGAGTGGTTAGGAGGTGGATTGGAAACCATACGAGAAGATGGGGAAACTACTTATTGAAGGCAGAAAAGCTGCAACACCACATCCACAACTCTGGCTTCTCTTTGAGGGACATACAAGCTGAGGTATTATGCAGTGATGTTACTAGATGTTCTTGTGTTTGCGGTTTTTATTGGGCCTCTATTCTGTGCTCTTGTCTTATAGCTGGGATTTAACATCCGAGGGGGAAAAGCTTCCCAGCTAGGCATTTTCATCTCCAAGGTAGGTAATAAGGACGGCTACTTCTCTTCATTATCATATTGTAGAACCCTGATGGCAAGGGCTGAGAAAGATATTTTGGTGGATTCATAGAGGGACATAAACGGGACACTTATTTTCCCAACAAAACTTTCTACCTGGCAAGCCATGTATCTCTCAACATTGTTGCAGAAAAAACAGTAGTGCTTTATATTTGATTTGCAGCTTAAAGGTTTCTAAAATGATCCTATCCTCATAACATGCATTCTTTCCTTACGAATAGGTGATTCCTGACTCTGATGCACATCGAGCAGGACTTCAGGAAGGGGACCAAGTCCTAGCTGTGAATGATGTGGATTTCCAAGATATTGAGCACAGCAAGGTGAGCAGAGCACTTAGACTATGGTGATGCAAGAATCCATCCCAGGTTGGACAGGATTAACCTAATCTGTAACTTGATAAGAGAGCATTTTTCCTGGGGGAAGCATCCCAGAGGGAAGCAGCTGTTAATGACTGAGAGGTTGCAGTGGCAGATCTCTTTCTTCCTGTTATCATTTCTGTCCTGGGCCATATTTTTTCATTTTTCAAGCTGCTGTGTTCCTTTCAGGCTGTTGAGATCCTGAAGACAGCCCGTGAAATCAGCATGCGTGTTCGCTTCTTTCCTTACAGTAAGTGCCACTCCTTTTTACTTACTTGGCAGGGTCCTAGATAAGAACTCTTTAAAATACTGTTGATTAGAGGCCCCAGCAGTTGGGGATGGGGATTTGGGAGCTCAGGTGTGAAAATAACCTGCTCTCTTCCTCCTTTTCTTTCTTATTTCCCTCAGATTATCATCGCCAGAAAGAGAGGACTGTTCATTAGAGAGTTGCAGCCCACAGCCCTCCACATGGAATCTGCCAGGCAAGCTGGCTAGGCCCCAGGGAAGCCACTTGGGAAATTATTCTCTCAGCCCCTTCCTGGCATAGTGGAGTTGGGAGGATGGGGAGACCTGTGCTAAGCCAGCTAGCCAGCTGAGGACCTGCGCTGAGCCAGCTAGCCAGCTGCATTACCCAAACTGTAGTGCACTTTGAGTTCTCTAGTTTCTGGGTTGAGCTTCATTCTCTGAAAGGAGAGGGATGAGGATGTCCAGGTAATCTAACCTGTGGGGACTGTAGCTTGAAAAGGCATCTGACATTTATTGACTATCCTGTGTGTGGCACTTAGACATGTCATATCATCTTAATTAGAGTATAAAAATCAGTGGAAAAGGAATCTTGGGAGCTTTCCATCTGAATTGCCTGGGCATCTCATCCCATCTTTGTACTACCAGAGATCTTATACACTTTGGAGACTCCAGTTGGACCCTGTTTTTGCCCCTTCTTCCTATCCTCTCCTCCAAAAAAGTAAAATAATACAATGCTAAAGAAATGTTGATTTGGCTTTTGACTGATACTGATTGGATAAAATGCTATTGAGGCAAGAAAAAGCTCTTCCAGAAAGAGAAGCCACTGCCATATTATACCCACTTCACAGCTATGTCTGGCCAGAACATTAGGGAGGCCAAGGGACCTTAGCCACACTAGGAATGACATAGGGTGAAGAGTACTGGAAGAAATAGTGCTTCTTCCCCTAGGATCTTTGGGTATTTCTCTGCAGGGGACAGTATTAATATAATTCTTTTTTCTCTTTTCCTAAATTCTTTGATATGGAACATGAACCAGGGATGGGGTTAGATTCATTTCTTTTCAGAGGCAGCAGCAAGAAATTGGTTCCCGTTTTCCAACTTGTAGGTTGAGTGGTACTAACTGCTAACATCCTCTTTTTTTCCCAGTCTCAAATAACCTTATGCTGTGCTCTTAGAGCTTTAGTTAACAATCCATTGTTAAAGATTGCAGGTCACCTTATGCCATCTCCACTGCTATGTTCAAAACCCCCATTCAGAATTGAAAGTGTTCTAGTGTGGTATGAGATGAAATGCCCCTATGATGAAACCCCAAAATTTGCTTAGTATATATTTCTAGACTCTTCCCCTGAAGCGTAATTTTGTTGGTTTGAGATAGAGCCTAGAACTCTGCAAACAAACAAAGTAAGCCAGTCTTCAAATATGGGAAACTCTGTCCTAAATAGTAGTAATATAGCTCTATGAGGAAGTTCTGGCTCTTTTTTTTTTATACCACAGATTAGTTTATTTTTAACACTCATCATGCCATGAATTCATAGGGAATAGGTTCCAGTAGCTCAGGCTCCTTTCCATTGGTTCTCACAAAGTATGCTTCTCTGGGTGGAGCAGGCTGGTGCTTTAGTTGAACCCAGGTACCTTTCTCTTTGGCTTTTCTTTTTCTGGTCATTTTCCTTCACACGTTTTAGGAAGCTATCTCTGCTCTTAGAATGTTTAATATGCTCAATACACACATTGATTCTCTTGGCAAGAATCTTGCCCTTAACGTGTTTGTTCACAACAATGCCAACAGCATGTTGGGTAACATTGTAGACTCTTCCAGTTTTGCCATGGTAACATTTGTGGGGCATTCCTTTCTGAACAGTACCCATTCCCTTAATGTCTACAATATCACCTTTCTTGTAGATTCGCATATATGTTGCTAAAGGAACAACTCCATGTTTTCTTTTTTTTTTTTTTTTTTTTTTTTTTTGGAGAGGTTTTTGCTATAGGGCGCGTGCGCTCGCCAGACAGACAGAGACAGAGAGATAGAAAGCAGGAAATCACCCCCCAGGGGGGATGGCCACGCCGCAATCCCTTCTCCTCCATTCTCCTCTCGGGATCTTGGGCACGCACGCACACGCGCCCGGCGTGAGTTTAAGCCGCCGGGTCCGGGACTCGAACCGCGGTCGACTACGTGGGAGTCCAGCGACATAGCCATTACGCTAACTGCTGGTCCCAACTCCATGTTTTCTAAAAGGCCTAAAGAACATATATCGGGTGCCTCTCCCCTTCCCCTTTGTGTTCATCATTTTGGTTAATTACTGGAATTCATTCCAGCCAAAAGGAAGCTGGCTCTTTTCTATAAATCCCACTGTAGCTCCTCTAAGGAACCACTTTCAGAAGCTCAGTGCTGATGTCAGGTGGCAATATCCCTTGTAAGCAAGGCTGCAAGTAAAATTAGCTTAGTTGTCTCTATGCTTCCTGGGAAATCTATTTAAAGCTCTTATTTCTTCTGCTCTCCCCAACCCCATGGCCATCTGAGGAAGAAAATAGAGACTTAGATACTCCACAAAACCATATTGGCTGAATATACTGAATGTTGAGGTCTAAGACATCTCCCATGGTTAAGAGGTTTTAAAGCAGCTCATCTAAAAAGTCTGGTAAACATGGTAAAAACTCCCGATGAGGTGCCATGGGTCTAAGAAGCAAAAACCCTCCTGCCCTAAGTTGATTCTCACTTTGATGTACTTGGGATGGTTCTGTGTTTGGGGACCACATGGAGCAATTGCACTGTGGAGGTACAGATATAGTGTGGAGAAGGCATAAACAATAACAGGCTGAGGCTAAGGGACCTGTCATTTATTGAAGGATTATATAACAGTGGAGAATTAATTGTATTGGCCTTATTTTTTTGGAGAGGTTATTTTTGCTGTAGGGCACTTGCACTAGCCAAAAAGACAGAGAGGCAGAAAGTGGGAAATCACCCCCCTGGGGGGATGGCCATGCCACCATCCCTTCTCCAGGAACCTTGGGCATGCATGCACACACACCTGGCGTGAGTTTAAGCCACCAGGACCAGGACTTGAACCATGGTCGACTACATGGGAGTCCAGTGACATAGCCATTATGTCAACTGCTGGCCCCAATTGTATTGGCCTTTGAGGTATCTTAACTGCTGTAGAACTAACTGCATTCCCTTTAGATGTCTTTCAGCTGTTAGAGAAGGGAGGGTGGAATTGCCTGGTGCTGCAAGAAGCTTTCACCCAATAACTAAGATACAACCAAGAAAAAAAAATTAACATTTTGAGGAGTTCCATTTTATTCCTAAGCCCAGGAATTGCAAGAGAGTAAGTGACCAGGTATTTAAACCATAAACTGGGGGTGGAAAAGAAGAACCTATATGGAAAACTCAGATGCGGTAAATTTATCAAATGAGGCAAAGAGCCTAAGCTATCTACAGGAACATTGGCTCGTGATGCCTGACTCCTTGAAGGGTTCCAGTTGGATTTCAACTACTGAAAGTGTGTGTTAAGGAAGGTAATAGAATAAGGTGACTGGAGTTAAATCTCAACACCAGGAAGACACAGAAGAAGAATTCGGATCTTATGATTCCCTTCACCAAAAAGCTACTTTGGCTTAAAGATAGTTCTGTTTTTCTATAAGTACCACTCGGGCTAAAAAACTGGCCTTGTCATCACCTCAGCAAAGGAAGCTGGCCTTCTCTACTTAGGCACTCCTTATCCTAGCAAAGCTAGGAGAAAGGATACTCCTCTCTTCCTTCAGTGGAGGTGAAGTACTTCTGGAAGGAAAGGTAGAAGCTACAAACTGCAGTAGCTGTATATGTCTATATGAATGGTGACAAGCAGAATAAAAATAGGTTCAAAGGCTTAGATGATTCTGGGCCTTTCGGCTGCATAATGGAGAGATAAATCTTGCCCCTACCTTATAGTAGGACAAGCAAGCAAAGTTATTCAGAAGATTAAATGGTGAGTAGCTAGAGATGGAGTACAATGGAAATACTATAAAGAGTATTTGTCACATTGTCACATTGTAACCGATTGCTGGTCTCAATAAACAAATTGAAATCTTTGAATTTTTCTTTACCCTATTTTGCAGAGACTTGTTTGGACAACTGAGAAGTGGTAAAAAGGACCAGATAGTAGTAACTCAGTTAGCAGATAATGATAGTACCTTCTGAGGTAAAAGCATCATTAGATGCTTTTCTAGGATCAAGAATCCTAGAACTCATGACCTTTCTGATCCCTGACACTGGTAACTCCTCCCCAAGTATAGAGCACAGTAAACCCTCCCCACAGAGATTGTATTTTAGGTATGCCAGAGAGGTAGTTAGACTTCACCTTTTATTGTTCAGATCAGTCTTGTTACCCACCAACATCATCATCTATGCCCATACAATTTCTACCCACTTATCTGTCTCCTTGAAAGAACTGATACGTGTAAGAGAGTATGTTGCAGAGTTGAAACAGTAAAGATATAGAATAATGTGCCCGTCCTTCTGCTCTGTGAGTTTTCCCAACCTCCCTATCACTTCTCTCATAATCTCTTTTTTCTTTGCTTTTTTTTTTTGGTGTGTGTGTGTGCTAGCAGGCATGTGCACTCAACAGAGAGAGACAGAGGAAGAGGAAAAACACACACAGACACACTCATGGGGAATGATCACACCACAATCTCTTCATTTTTCCCTCCCTTTGGGATTTTGGGCACATATGCATGTGCACTCTATGTGTTTCTCAAGCCACCAGGTCTAGGACTTGAACTGTGCAGTTGGCCATGTGGGATCCAGCTGTCCCAGTTTGTTCCACCAGGCCATGAAGCCAGCCCATAATCTTTTTCAAACAAAATAACACATAACACCCACTTTTGATATAGACAACCTCTGCAATAGTTGAATCACAAAGGCAACTGAGAATTCAGCTTTAAAAATGCTTCTGGCTAGCTGTATCCCATAGCTACAGCTGAACCTTTGTAAAACAAATGTTTTGGGAGAATATGGGAAAGGTAGAAAATTTAAACTGACATATTTTAGTTATTAATGGGTTAGTATCATATTTAATACATGTATACAACATACAATGATCAGATCAAGGTAAATCTGTTACCTCAAACAGTTATTTGTTTTAGGAATATTCAAAATCCTCTGTTCTAGATATTTTGAAATACACAGTAATTGTTAACTATGGTCACTCTACTGTGTTATAGAACAGTAGAACTTATTCCTATCTAACTGTATTTTGGTACCTATTATGTACCCTTTATTTTTCTCTGTCCATTCCTTAGTCTCTAGTAACCACTGTTGTATGGTATACTTCTATGAGGTCAAGTTTTTTTAAGTTCCACTTATGAGTGAGATCATGCAGTGCCTGTCTTTGTACTTGGCTTATTTCACTTAACATGATGTCCTCTAGGCTGTCCATGGTGCCACAAATGACAAGATTTCATCCTTTTTACTGGTTGAATAATATTCCATTGTGTGTGTGGAATATACACTGAAGAAACTCCCCTTTGGGGGTAATGTTTTATTTATTTATTTTAGAGGGATTTTTGCTACAGAGTGTGTGTGCTCAATAGAGAAACAGACAGACAGTCAGAAAGCAAGAAGTCATCCCTCTCCCCCAGAGGGATGCCCATGCCACAGTCCTTTCTCCTCCATTCTCCTCCTTGGATTTTGGGCATGCACATGTATCCCATGTGGGTTTTAAACTGCCAGGTCCAGGACTTGAACTGCACTTGACTACATGGGAGTCCAGTGATGTAACCATTATACCATCTGCTGTTCCCAGTAATTTTTAAAAATAATTACTTATTTTTTTGGGAACCAGCAGTTAGCGTAATGGCTATGTCGCTGGACTCCCACATAGTCAACCGTGGTTCGAGTCCTGGACCCGGTGGCTTAAACTCACGCCGAGCGTGTGTGCGTGCGTGCCCAAGATCCCGAGAGGAGAATGGAGGAGAAGGGATTGCGGCGTGGCCATCCCCCCTGGGGGGAGATTTCTCACTTTCTATCTCTCTGTCTCTCTCTGTCTGTCTGGCGAGCACACGCACCCTATAGCATAAAAAAAAAAAAAAAAAAAAAACCTCTCCAAAAAAAAGGAAAAAAAAATTACTTATTTTTTTAAGGGACCAGCAGATGGCATAATGGTTACATCATTGGACTCCCACGTAATCAACCACAGTTCAAGTCCTGGACCCAGCAGCTTGAAACACGCTGGTTGTGTATGTGTGCGTGCCAAAGAACCCGAGAGGTGAATGAAGGAGAAGTACTTGTGGTGTGGCCATCTGCCCTGGGGGGGTGATTTCTCACTTTCTGTTTCTCTGTGTCTCAGGTGAGCACACGCTCCCTATAGCAAAAATCTCTTAAAGAGAGAAGATTACTTATTTTAAATTTTATTTATTTGTTGTTGTTGTTGTTGTTATTTAAATTCACCAGAGAGAGAGGGAAAGTGAGAAAGCAAGCTGCCAGGTCTGAGACTTGAACCATGGTTGGTCATCTGAGAGTCCAGTGCTTTAACCACCACACCAATTGCCAGCCTCAAAACTAGCCTTTTAAAAATCTACCACCTAGGATCAGCAGATAGCATAATGGTTATGTTGCTGGACTCCCACGTAGTTTACCACAGTTCGAGTCCTGGACCCTGTGTCTTAAAACTCACACTGGGAGCATGTGTGTCTGTGCTCAAAATTCTGAGAGGAGAAGGGATTGTGGTGGCATGGCTGTTCCCCTTGGGGGTTGATTTCTTGCTTTCTATCTGTGTCTCTCTGGTGAGTGCATCCACTCTATAGCAAAAAAAAAAAAAAAGAAAAAAAAAAAAACCCTCTCTAAAAAAATAATTAAGACATAAAAGCCAGAACCTAATAAAGGCAGAATAAAGAGTCAAGGAGCCTGGACCTCATGAAAATGGCTGCTGTGTCCTTAAAGCAGCTATTAACAGTGCTAGAACAGGTTCAACTGACTTCAAAATACTGTTTCTATTTAAAGATTCAAGTCCTCTTGAACTCAATCTGTGTTACAGTTGCGGATTAGAGGAGGGCAGGAAGAATAAGAAACATTGTAGAATTTAGTAATTTGGGGAGGCTTCAGTTTCTTCCTCTTCTTCACCCACAGATTATGTGAGGTGGCTACCCTACTGTGATGAACAGACCTAGGGTTGAGGTGTAGGGTTAGTGGTATGAGAGTTAACATTATTTTGTCCTCCAAGTACACAGTACTAGACAACATGTCAATTTTAGCCATTTCCTGACAGAGCGAGTCAGATACTCCTAAACATCTCCCACCCCCAGTACCAGTTAGTCTTTGAACCAGAAGTGGAGCCTACCTTGAGGTTGTTTTGGCTCAACTCCCCAGAGCTTATCATAACTTTGAGGAGGAGAATCCTGTGAGTTGGCCAAGGAAAGGGGCAAAAATGTACCATGTGACTCCTTAGTGGTGAGCTCACCTTGCAGATGCAACCAAAGTTGTCACACATGGAGAAGATGATGATCAATGTTATTCTCACTGTGAGGGAGATCCTTCTCTTCCTTTGTATGTATATGAACCCCAACTCTTCACACACATAAATACACCAGACTTTCCCAAGAAGAATTCAATTTCCCAGGAAACTACTCCCCCTCCCATTCTATATCATTTACACCTTCCTATTCCCAAAGCCCAACTTAGACCCTGTACCACTCTCCCAGGAATATGAATTTGGATTTGGACAAAGTATAGTATTCAGGCGGGTCTCTTGCAGGTCTCTAGGCTGAAGCCTTTAGCCTCCCTCTGGACTTCACAGGGACTGGGGCAACACTGGTTTCCTGTGTTTGGCTCCTGCCACCTGACTTCACATGGCATTCTCTTCTACTATGGCTGACAACCTTCGGCTTCACATGCATCCCTGGGAGTGGCCATGGCCCCTTGGCTTGCAGTGGAGTGATAGTCCAGGGCCACAGGAAAAGCAATGATGGGAGCTTGGTGGCAGTGTCAGAGGGAAGTTAGGGGCAGCATAGGGGAAAAGCACATGCTAAGAGTAATCTATTCACTGGGGGAGTGGGGTCCTTCTTAGTCGTTCCCTTACCCTCCAGGAGGAGGAGATACCAGAGATCACCAGGCATGTCTGGACAAACCAATTTATTTGAGCACTATAGTGGGGGCTCCCACATAGAAGGGCATTTGAGCAAGGAGCTCAGTTCTCCTTGTCTTCCTCCGCAGAAGCCTTCTGGCCCTCCTCCCCGCCGTCGCCCTGTCGTGCAAATTCTTCAATGACAATGTCCTCAGAGCTTGCAGAAGAGGGAAATGGAGGTTTAGGAACCCCTTTCTGGGTTCCCTCCACATTCCCTCACTCCCTTTTCTTGATCCTGAGGAAGTGGTCCCTTTTCTGCTTCTCAGCTCTGCTTCTTGGTCCCTCTCAGCAGCTTTTCCACTCCCAACCCCTTCCTAACCACGCTAGCTTGTTTCCTTCTGTTCCCTCCCAAATCTGACATAAAAGTCCCCCAGGAGTGCTGAAAGAGAAACAAGAACAGAGAGTGGGAAGGAGAAAAGGGATCTAAGAATGAAAGACTGAAATATGAAAGAAGTAAAGGCAAGGGGGCCGGGAAAAGGAAAAAGGGATGGGGGGAAGGATGATTCCAAGAGCAGGGGGAAGGGAGCTGGGGATACAGAAAGGAAAAGGAAGGTATATGAAAAACCACTAAATTATTATGAGAAGCTTAACCATATGTTTCTGCTTCACATGTATTGAAAGCAATACCCCAAGGAAGCTTTTTTACATTTCTACCGTCATAAAATAGAGAGTGGTAATGAGGAGAGGGAGATGAGGTTCTAGGCCTCCTATTCCATTACCTAGCATCTTCTGCAGCATAAAGAGGAAGGGGGAAAAAATGGGGCTGAAGCTGATATGGGGCTCTTCAATTCCCTGAAGAAATGTCTTTATTCATCTCCCTCCCTTCCAACCCTTCTTCCACACACACAATTTACACACATCTGAAACCCTAGATGCCCAATGAGCCTATTGCTATTCCATCCCTACGAAACTGCTAGCCTCCAATTTGTGAGATCAGAACTGCTTGGCCACAACCCAAGACAATCATTCTTGTAAGCCCCACCTGGTCACTTACCATTAGATGGCTTGGGATGCATCAGGATTAGGGGCAGCTCCACACCAACATCACTGCAAGGATCCCAAGATAGATTTACTGATTTCCCTACAAGCCAGATTCCTCAACTGCCCTCCCTTGGCTTTCCAGTACTAGGATGCTCTCAGACTCTCCCTACTCACTCTTTTGGTCTCCTTATCCCATTATCTTCCCCTTGCCTCACCCCACACTCTCTTACCTGGCTGTCAGGTCTCCTAGGATGCTATAGATAGAATGACAACCAAGATTAGCAATTGGTTATGGGGAAAGGACAACCTAGTTTTACTAGAGATTGAAGGATCATAGGCTAATTCAGCCATAGAATGGGTTTCTGGAAATGAGCTCACAGATTTAAGAACCTGGTCTGGGAGAACAGGTGGGGATTGGGATCCCTCCCATCTAACCCTAGGATCAGTCCAACTCAGAGAAAAACAGAAGTGAGAAACCCTTGGCTCTCCAGCCCCTGCCCAGACAGACCCTGAACCCTCACTCACCCCCCACCGGACACCATCAAGTTGACCCTGACTTTGTAGGACACAAGGATCCCCAGCAGCTCTTTGTCCATTCCAGGTCGAATACTGGAGATTGTAGTATTCATTTTTGTGTGTTTGGGGGCCAAAAAAAAAAAAAAAATTCAGTTCCTCATTCCTTCCTGTGTATTTCCATAACCATGCTCTAATTATCTTCTATCTTCTCCCAGATAATTTTCTAGGCTCTAATCTCTCCTGTACTTTGGGACCTCATTTCTCTCCCTAAAATTCAGCTTTACTATGTCACCCTCTGCCAAGAGACTAACTTATTGACTCTAACTGCTCTCCTCGACTTTGAAGACTCTTAACAATATGGCACCATCTAGTCTCTCTGGCCTTTTCTGCTTTAACTCTCTAACATCTGAGATACAACCTAAGTGGACCCATCCTGTCTTGGTACTCAGAACATGCCATGTGGACCCCCACCTTCTAGCCTTTGCCCATGCTGTGTCCCCAGACTGGAAGTTCCTTTTCTCCTCTGTTGATATCCAGATCCTACACATTCTTTAAGATCTTGCTCATTCTATCTCTTCCTGAAAGCCCTCACCAGCTATGGCTGGTTTACTTTAACTTCTATTGGATTTATAATCTGAACCACATTTTTAGTACTAACATTTAACTGGTAGATTATATTAGCATTCTTCTTTGTTCCTCATCTAGGCTATAAAGTGACTGACAGCAGAGACTGTCTTAAACTTCTTTGTATCCCCACATTGCTTAGCCTGGGAATGAACTTGTAGCTGGTGGGGAAGGGGGGGGGGGACCTTCTGATTGAAATATAAACACTGAAAACTGTAAGATCTTAGGAAAGTCTCTTCATTGCTCTAGGCTGCTGATCCCAGATATATGAAATAATACTGTTTGGATTAGTTCTAAGGGTATTTCTAGGAATAATAGTGTATAGCTCTTAATTGATAAAGCATGGGGAGAAATGGGGGATCATTGTTTGTCACATAATGGCAGATAGCTTTTGGTGGAAGACATCTAACCCTAGGGCCTCCAAAGGCATAGGACCAAATGAATAACTTCATAGAATTCTATCAATTAGTATCACATCATTCTCCTTTTTTTCTTCCTTTTTCTTCCTTTCTCATTTTCTATTCTTCCAATTTCTTTTGTATTTTCTCTAGAGATCATAGTATTTAGAGCCAGATGACATGTGATAGAATCCTGTCTACCTCTGCAATCTGTTAGCTATGCAACATTGGACAAGTTCCTTCTTCTTTCTGAGCTCAGGGTCTTTTAGTGTAGAATGGAATAAGAACACCTGTACCGCCCACTTTAATGGGATTCTTACAAAGATAATGTAAGCACATATGTAGGTGGACCTTTTTGAGCTGTGAAATACTATACAACATAAAGATTTTTTTCCTCTCCATGTTTTTCTTTCTTGCTGCCTATGACCTAAGTCTGTCATAAGTCCTTTGGACATTATTTAGCTTACTGCTAGTCCTCAGGCCTGGAGGAACCTCTGAACACTGACTGGATGCTTCCTACACTAGGGACATTTTTAAAAATAGGTAGGCTTCACTGAAGATGAAACCTCAAATATGTATATATGGCATGTGGAATGGGTTAATTGTAGGAAATGGAGGTTGGGAGTTACATTTGAGCTTACATTGTGCTAGAAGCCAGGTTGGTATCTTCATGCTTGAGTTTGCCATCCAGTGCGAGGCCCTGTTTCTGAGAGTTATCAGCCAGAAGTGGGGTTACTGAAAAGCTCTGGGAGAAGTTGGAGTTAGCAGCTACAGTCTCCCTTTGAAAGGACAATAAGAGAAGAACGTAGGCTAGGCTTGCCAAATAAGTACATTCTCACTCCCAGCAGTATCTTGCATAATCCTGAAAACCCTCTAGAATATCTAAGAGACCTGACTTTTTTTTTTTTTTTTTTGGAGAGGTTTTTGCTACAGGGCGTGTGTGCTTGCCAGAAAGACAGAGAGAAACAGAGAGACAGAAAGAGGGAAATCACCCCCCAGTGGGGTTGGCCATGCCACAATCCTTTCTCCTCCATTCTCCTCTTGGGATCTTGGGCACACACACACACGCGCGTGCCCAGTGTGAATTTAGGCCTCGAACCGCGGTTGACCACATGGGAGTCCAGCGACATAACCATTACACCAACTGCTGGTCCCGAGAGCTGACATTTCTAACTGTGAAGAGCGGGAGGAATTAGCTCTGGGGGGAAATCTTTAGCATCGGTTCTCTTATGGGTAAGTTGGGTCCCCTCCTTCTAGTTCTCCTGGGGATCCCACCCTTTCTCCACTTCAGCTCTCATTTTGACCTTCCTCATTCCTGGGCTCCACTCACTTCTTTCTCTGACTTTTTCTGCCTTCTGGCCCACTTTCCACCACCTTACCCCTTGTCTCTTTGACCCCAGCCCCAGCACCAGCTCACGTGAATTCCTGAGTGAGCACGGTCTTGGTATACTTGTCTAGTGAATACATGACGACATCTGTGATCTGGTCAACTGAATAAGTCAGGAAAAGCACATGAATATAGTCAGTCAGTTATCTCTGAGACCCCAACTCACTGCTCTGATATGTAACCTTATATATGGGCATACTATACATGATTCAGTAAGATATGATCATGGACAAATAAAGATATGTATTTTGACAAGCATGCATTGGAGAGAAAGTTGCGATGAATGCTGACAAGAGGGGCAGAGTTTTGGTAAGAGGTCTGTGGCTTTGGGACCAGGTAAAGGGGGGTGGGAAAAGAAACTCACCTGAAATCTTGATTTTTTTGATGACCTTGTTTGTGTTGTTATTAATAGAAACGTTAACAGAGATGGGTTCGCCATGGTAGTGAACCTGAAGGAAGAGGAAAGGCTTATCAGAAGGTTCAGGGAGAATGCCCACATGAAGACATAGAATTCTTTTTTTACTTAGCACTATCACTGTTCTGAATCCCATCTCAGCCCACACAAATAGGAAATCAGTGGAGAAAGAGCATCTGAGGAAATCTGAGGTAGGGGCCAGGAAATGGGTGAGTTCACAAACCTCCTTGTCCATCCAGGCCTGAAGCTGTAGGGGCTGAGCTGACAGAAGGAAGCGGCGCACAGTCTGGGCCCAGGGTCGAGCACCTGGCTCTGGTGGTGTAAACTGTATTTTCCGGACAACCAACCGCACAGAGTCTCTGAGTAAACCAAGGAATTAGCTAGAATACCTCCATTGGAACTCACAGATTTCTTCCATGCCACCCCCATAGCCCAGTCCTTGCTTGAGGTGGAGGAGTGTGGGGAGGTGTCCCTTGAAGAATCCCTCTAGATCCTCAATGGAGATATCTAGACCAAGGGTTGGCAAAATACGGTCCACTGGTCAAATCTGGGCTACTGCCTATTTTTATATGTCCTACAAGCTAAGAATGTTTATTACATTTGTAAATGGTTGAAATAAACCAAAGAATAATATTTCATGACACAGGAAATCTAAATTTTAGTGCCCATGACTAGAGTTTTATTGGCACAAAACCATGCTCATTTATGTATGTACTATCTATGGCAGAGTTCACATTATAATACCAGAGATGAGTAGTTGCAACAGAGATTATATAGCCCATAAAACTTAAATATTTGTTTTTTGGCTCTTTACAGAAAGTTTGTTGATCCCTGACCTAGAGCAAAGAAAAGTCAGAGAAGACTCAGAACTTGGCATTTGAGTTGAGTAATAATGGTTTAGAAGTAGGGCTGTTTCTGCCATGAGAGTAGGATCTGTTTCCTGGCAGGGGATAGAGGCAAGAATTGGGGACAGGAAACAGAGTACTTCTTGGAGACTTTCTCCTCCACGTTTTCAGCACAGAAACTCTTTACTTCAAAGTCAACTCCACAAGCCTGTAAGGGACAGAGGCAAAGAGAGTTCATTTCCAGTGTTGTCCCTTCCTTCTTTATGTGCCTATCATAAAATATCTAACCTCATTCCTTAGCTATCCATTTCTCCAGTATTGTCCATTGTTTCTCTGTTCCTCTTCCCTGGCACTATCCATCATCTCTCCCATGTTTTTAGAACCTGGTCTTTACCTTTCCTGCATCTTCAGGACCTGGCTGCAGCGTCACTGAACAGGGCAGATTGGGAACCATCTAGGGGATCAAAAGGATGTCAGTGAACAGAAGAAACAGAGACCCCCTTCCTCTGTTCTCCTTCATTAGCTTCCTCTCTTAATCTTCCCTAGAAACTTTGCCTAGGACTTGAGGTCAGTACCTGCAGAGTAAAGGGGTAGGCATTGTCCCCCAGCTTGTGCATCAGTCGCTCCTGTAGGACTGTGAGGGGCTCCTGGTTGCTGCTGGGTTCAGCTGGGATCAATTGCTTGGCCTGTACATACAGATCTTTGCGAAATGTCAGGCCAATAACATCCAAATCGTCACGGCCATAGCGAAAGGCACATGTCAACGTGACAAACACTGCAGGCAAAGGAAGAGAGTCATCTGTCTCTGAGCCCTGAGTGGGAAAGGAGATCTTAACTAGATTATAGGAAGACACAGAGAGGCAATTTAATATGATCAAAAGAGTATGACCATAAAGAAAAAATACATTTGATTATAATGCAATTAAAAATTTTTTACATTGAGTCTTTATAAAGATTTTTTTTAAAAGAAAAGCTGAGAAGAAAATATTTGCAACACATATTAAAAATGCATAAAGTTTTTAGCATCTAGAATATCCAGGATATATAACAACTCTCCCAAATCAATAGTAATAATAGACCAATATGAAAGTATGCAAAAAAATTTGAATGAACTCTGCATAAAATGAAATGGCCAATAACATTTGAAAACAGGTTCAGTCTCACTAATTATGAGATAAATGTAAATTAAAATTGCAATAAGAGGGGTCATAGGGTGGTTCAGCAGTAACACATGGTAAGGTCCCAGATTTATGGGCCAGGGTCTCCCTTATCCACTAGACACACATATGTGTGCCCATGATCCAGGCTGGCTGAGGCTGAGAGTGGATTGCAGTGTAAATATCCTGTTGGGAATGCCTGTATTTCTCACTCTTTAATTGAAAATTTTAAAACCATGGTAAGATAATATTTCATATCCATCAGATTGTCAAAAATTGTAAAGTCTGACAATACTAAGTGTTGGTGAAGATATGGAGCAGTAGGAGTTCTTATACTCTGCTGGGTAGTGTATATTAATAATTTTGGAAAATTGCTTGGTTCTATCCAGTAAACTGGAATATGACCATAGAATTCTTATGACCCAAGAATTCTACTACCTCAGAGGGGCTCTTCTTCATGTTTACAAGGAGATACATATGAGAATGCTCATTATATCAACGTTTGTCAGAACAGAAAACTGAAGACGACCTCAATATTTATAAACAGGAGAATGGGTACTAAATTTATGATATATTCATGTAAGGAAATACGAAACTAAGGCTAAAATAGGGCCAGTGGGTGGTGTAGTGGTTAAGGCGCTAGACTCCCACATGGTTGACCGAGGTTTGAGTCCCAGACCTGGTGGCTTGAAACTCATACCGGTGTGTATATACCCAAAATCCCAAGAGGAAGATGGGGGAGAAGAGGTTGTGGCATGGACATCCTCCTGAGGGGTGATTTCTATCTTTCTGTCTCTCTGTTTGTCTCTCTGGTGAGCACATTCACACTATAGCAAAAATACCTCTCTCTAAAAATAAAAGGCGAAAAAAAAAAAACCCTGAGGCTAAAATAAATGAACTAGAGGTTTCAACAGATGGTGTAATGGTTACATTGCTTACTCCCACGTAATTGATCAAGGTTCAACTGTCTCTCTGTCTCTATTTTTCTGGTAAGCGCACATGTCCTATAGCAAAAATCTCTCTAAATACATACATACATACATAAATGAACTAAAACTTCATTTAATGCTATGACTTAGATGTGTCCCCTCCAAAATTCTGGTGATGATATTAAGATAGCATTTAAGGGACCAGCAGAGTTAGCATAATGGCTACGCCACTGAACTCCCGTGTAGCTGACCACAGTTCAAGTCCTGGACCTGGTGGCTTAAACTCACACCGGGTGCGTGTGCGTGCATGCCCAAGATCCCAAGAGGAGAACGGAGAAGGGATTGTGGCATGGCCATCCCCCCTGGGGGGTGATTTCTCGCTTTCTGTCTCTCTGTCTCTTTTTGTCTCTCTGGTGAGCGCATGCACCCTATAGCAAAAACCTCTCAAAAAAAAAAAAAAAAAAAAAGCACTTAAGAGGTGATTAAGTGGGAACCAGCAGTTAGCATAATGGCTATGTCACTGGACTCCCACGTAGTCGACCGCAGTTCGCGTCCCAGACCTGGTGGCTTAAAACTCACGCCGGGCGCGTGTGTGTGCATACCCAAGATCCCGAGAGGAGAATGGAGGAGAAGCGATTGCAGCATGACCATCCCCCATGGGGGGTGATTTCTCGCTTTCTGTCTCTATGTCTCTCTCTGTCTGGCGAGTGCACGCGCCCTATAGCGAAAACCTCTCCGCCCTCTCCCCCCCCCAAAAAAAAGAGGTGATTAAGTAATGAGGACTTCTTCCTTTGTGACTGGAATTAAGGCCCTTATACATGAGGTTTTGTGCAGCATTTGGGTCTTGTGCTCTTTTACTTTCTGCCATGTGAGGACACAGTGTTCCCAACCTCCACAGGATGGAACAATAAGGTGTAACTTTGGAAATAGATAACAGCACTCCCCCAGCCAACCAAACGTGCCAGTGCCTTGATCTTGGACTTCCCAGCCTCCAGAACAGTGATAAAGTAAATTTCTGTTCTTTATAAATTACCCAGTCTCAGGCATTTTGTTATAGCAGCACAAATGGACTAAAATGTGTATCAACATGGTTAAATCTAAAAAACTATTGAGTTAAAAAAAAGCTAACTGCAGGGACCAGCAGTTAGCGTAATGTCTATGTCGCTGGACTCCCATGTAGTTGACCGCAGTTCGACTCCTGGACCGGGTGGCTTAAACTCATGCCAGGCGCGTATGCATGCATGCCCAAGATCCCGGGAGGAGAATGGAGGAGAAGGGATTGTGGCGTGGCCATCCCCCCTGGGGGGTGATTTCTCGCTTTCTATCTCTCTGTCTCTCTCTGTCTGTCTGGCGAGCGCCCGCGCCCTATAGCAAAAACCTCTCCAAAAAAAGAAAAAAAAAAAGCTAACTGCAGAGTGTTATGAACAGTTTGTTACTATTGATATTTATGTAAAGTTTAAAATTATGTAAAACAGCATCAAGTTGACCACAGATATGCAAACATGGAGTAGAAGTATAGGAGCATCATGGAAATAATAAACACCAAATTTGGGATAGTGGTTACCTGGAAAAGGAGGAGGGAAGAGGGAAGAGGGGAAATGGGATTAGAGAAGGACAAACTAAAGGCTTCAGTTTGTTTCTGTAATTCTAAAGCTAGGTGGTAGGTACAGGGCATTTATTATATAATTTTCTATGCCTAAAATATCTTATAATGAAAAAGAGAGCCAATAAGATTTAGTGTCAGAATGCCTAACCTCAAATAGGACTTGTACAAATCTCTTGAGTTCTCTGGGCATCAATTATTTTGCCTGTCAATAGGACTGCTGGGGCTGGCAGGTGGCATGGTGGTTAAGGGCACAGGACTCCCACATGGTTGATCTCAGTTCTAGTCCTGAACCTGGCAGCTTGCTTTCTCACTTTCCTTCTCTCCCTCTCTTTCTTGCTCTTGCTCTTGTTCTTGCTCTGTTTCTCTACGGTCAAATTAAAAAAGAAATAAGTAAGTAAATATATAAAGTTAAATAAACTAATTATTTAAAAAATCTTTAAAAAATAAAATAATAGGATTGCACTAGGAGTTCTACATATGTTATTTAGACCTCACAACAACCCTCAGAAGTATTATTATTATCTTCACTTTAGAGGTAATGAAAATGAGCTCTATGAGCAGTTAAGTAGTGGTCCAGGATTTCAACCCAAGGCTGTCTTATTCCAAAGTCCAGACTCACAGGTACCCAACTTAACTTATAAGGTAGTTATAACGAGTTGATACATTAAAATATCCCTTGGGAAACTATAAAGTAATTATAGATGTGGATGGTGATAATGATAATTATGGGAATCCTGACATAAATGGAACAGTTATAATCAAATTCATATTTTTCAGCAGGTACCTGAGATTAGGAGCAGATAGAAAGCTTCTGAACTGCACTAATGGAGTATGGGATATAGTAGAGAGGGATACCTTTCTGAGGACAGAGTGATAGAGATCAAGGCAAGGAAAGACATAGAATAGGAGTAGGTAACCTTATTTCTATCAGGGTCCCTGACACAAAGAAAAGAAAACTACTGGGGGCTGGCAGGTGGCGTGGTAGTTAGGGTGCTAGACTCACACATGGCTGACTGCAGTTTGAGTCCTGGACCTGGTGGCTTGCTTTCTCACTTTCTCTCTCTCTCTGATCAAATTTTAAAGTAACAATAAATAATTCTTTAAATGAAAAAAAGAAAACTACTGACAGCCAAATACCAATAGAGAACTTATTTTAGTATTTCCTTTTTTTAAAAAGAATTATTTAACTTAATTTAATTTATTTATTTTAATTTGACCAGAGAGGGACAGAGTGAGAGAGGGAGAGAGGGAAAGTAAGAGAGGAAGCCACCAGGTCCAGGGCTCAAACCGCAGTCAGTCATGTGGGAGTCCAACACCCTTAACCACCACTCGACTTGCCGGCCTCTATTTTAGTATTTTCAAGAGATAAAAATATTGAACATCAGATTATTTGTTTTTAAAGATAAGAATGAGAAAAGTGGTATTCAAAAGGTATAACAAAGACAGAAAGTAATGATAATACCAGTGTTTATAAGCATTGGGTAATGTGCAGCCTCATATACTGCAGGAAGGAAAGTTATTTGGTCCTAACTTTTTGGAGAGCAATTTGACAATAGGTATAGAAAAATTTTAAATGTGTGAATGCCCTTAGGCTATTAATCCACTTCTAGACATTTAGCTTAAAGAAATAGTTGGACAAGTATAAAACATGCGTATGTGTGATTGTGTGTGTACACATGCTTTACAGGGTTGTTTATAATAATAGCAAAAAAGAAAAAGAAAACAGTGACTGTCCAAAAACTGAAGACTGGATAAGTATATTATGGTACATGCATACAGTATAGTAGTAGTTAGAAAGTTATACATTTTTTTTGAGAGGTTTTTTCGCTATAGGGCGCGTGCGCTCGCCAGAAAGACAGAGAGAGACAAAGAGAAAGTGAGAAATCACCCCCCATGGGGGATGGCCACGCTGCAATCCCCTCTCCTCCATTCTCCTCTTGGGATCTTGGGCACGCACGCACACGCGCATGGCGTGAGTTTAAGCCACAGGGTCCGGGACTTGAACTGCGGTCCCACTACATGGGAGTCCAGTGACATAGCCATTACGCTAACTGCTGGTCCCAGAAAGTTATACATTTTATACATTGATATAGGTTTAAAAGACTATTATTTATAGTATAGCATTTAAAATAAAAATATAGATATGTTTGCACATTAAATATACATAGATAAGAATTAAACTATTATTAATGATTATTAGTGGTTAAAGGCATTAGGATTAGTAGTCTCTTTCTCCTTCCTTCATCTGTGCTTTCTCATTTGTCTACGATGAAGATAAATGTAGCCATTTAAAAAAAATACAACAAATGGATTCACCTTGGTCTGAAAGTGAGTCCTCTTTTTGGACTCTCTTACCAATGGACCAATTAAAGTGGGAGGAGAGAGAGAGAAAAAAAGGAAAAGGAAAGAATGGATAAAATAAAAGAAAAGATAGAGAAGGTGAGAAGAGAAAGAGGTAGCTATAAGGAGGCAGAAGGAGGGAGGAAAAGAAAGATGAGGAACGAGACAGTAAAAGGTCAAGAGGGGTGAGGCAGATGGGGATCCAGTCACCCCTGAGGTGAGGGTGTTAATCAGATGAATTGTTTTTGGCACACCTTGCTGTTCCTGTGTGGGGAGGGCATCAGCTGCATCCTCCACCCTCACCCCATGCCCTGCCACCATGCTTTAATTGTTTCTCTAGTAGTTTGGAATCATCCTTTATGCTAGGATACAGCTTATTTTCATTTTTTTAAAAGTCAACATCTACTCAAAGTTTTTAATTTATACTTATGTTTTATTATTACAAATAATATGTTAATTGTGTGAATGCCTGAAAATACAAACAAAAAAAGAAGTCAAAGCTTTACCATAATACATCATATTCCAGAGATAACTGCTGTGAATATCTGTTGCATATACTTCCTACCTTTGTTTCTATGATTTAACATAAAGTCACCTGAGGTATTTATGGCCTCTCTCATTGACTTTTTGAAATTTAAAAAGTAAAAAATTTACTTTTTTTTGCCACAGGATGCATGTGCTCCCTGGAGACAGACAGAGACAGTGAGAGGGGAATTGAGAAATCACCCCGTAGGAGGATGGGTATGCCTCAATCCCTTCTCCTCCACTCTCCTCCTGGGATTTTGGACACACACACACACCTGGTGTGATTTCAAGAAGCCAGGTCCGGAACTTGAACCATGGTCAGCCATGTGGGAGTCCAGTGCCTTAACCACTACACCACCTGCTGGCTCCAATTAAACTTTTTATTTTGAGATCATTGTAGAATCACATGCAGTTGTAAGAAATAGTACAGAGAGATCACAAATAGATTTTGGTTAAACAATAGATTGTTCACACCAGCATATGTATTGCCCTATCACTGGCCTTTATCACTCAACAGTATAGAGTAACCATATATATATATATTTTTTTTTTGAGAGGTTTTTTTGCTGTAGGGCACGTGCGCTTGCCAGACAGACAGAGAGAGACATAGAGACAGAAAGCGAGAAATCACCCCCCGGGGGGACAGTCACGTCGCAATCCCTTCTCCTCCATTCTCCTCTCGGGATCTTGGGCACACACGCACACACACCCGGCGTGAGTTTTAAGCCACTGGGTCCGGGACGCGAACCGTGGTCGACTATGTGGGAATCCAGCGACATAGCCATTACGCTAACTGCTGGTTCCCTAGAGTAACCATATTTTACATCGAGAAATGCACTTGATAAAAGTACACTTTAGAAAATATGATGCAAATAAGATGATCTTTATAAAAGTAACAAAACATATAAAACATCTAGGAGTAAACTTTAAAAATATGCACAATTCAAATGAATAATAGTATAACAAGTGAATAATAGTATAAAACTCTACTTAGGGGACGTAAAAGAAATTTAAAGGAAAAATACATCTTATTCCTGAATCAATGTGCATTTTTTTCAAACTAAAGATTTCTTTCCTTAGGTTATTATATTTTGTAGGAATGTGAAAAAATGATTTAGGTTTTAGAAATATAGTGTACTTGGTAAACTTAAATAAGTTGGTTAATTTATAGCAGTATCCTAAAATTCCTCTGATATTTAAAAATAGCTGGATTGCTTATATACACTACTTAATCTGTGAGATTAAAGCTCCTTTATTCCCCAGTATCTAAAGGTTAGTCTGAACTAGTATCCATCAACTTGTTCTGAGCCTTTTTCAAAACAAACCCAATTTTCAGGCTGGTTGAATCACAGTGGAGTTAATCCATAGTAAGAATTAAAAGAAAAAGAAAGCAAAAAACGGTGACAAAATATTTCAGTGTCATCTTGATCTATAGTGCTACTACCAGAGTAATGTCTCTTGCTGTTACTTTCTGTAGTGATAGTTTTGTTTCTTGGGATTTTTTAAAGGAAACATTAGGTGGTTTCCCTGCATAGAAAGAGAAAAAGACTTATATCAGAGGTTGCAAAATGGCCGCTTACCCTCAGAAAAAAAATCTATTTGGGTCTTTTAAAATCTTTGAACAAGTTGCCTGCATTTGAAAATAAGAAAATTTGCATAGAAATATGGATTTCTGGTGTTTTGGATCATTCTGTAGGCAGTTTAAACCCATGTCAATAACCAAGCAGAGACATCATGACTGATAACAGAAAAATCAGAAATTCTAGAAAGAAGTTATTTTAATTTCAACCTACATGTAAGTTTTGTGTAATTTTGAATGATAAAATTGTATTTATTTTGAATATTATTTGAGGAAGGGATACCAATAGTCTTTTTAGATTTTGGACTTCTAAAATGGCTTACTCTGAGCTTCATTTCTAGTTCCTCTTTGACAATCAGAAAATTTGGCTACACTGCGCTGAAATTCCCAATTGCCAACCCCCACCTGACAAGGCCTACAGTTTCTGCCACTTTATGGTTTTCCTATATGCCTCTGGTCCAGTCCACTCATTCAGGATACCTATTTGGCATGTGTGACATTTCAGTTTGGGACCTTTGAAATGTACAAAGACCAAGAAGGATTTCCACTTACGCTTTCGACCTTCTACATATTCAGGGTCAACCAAAACTACACCATCTGTGGAGAAAGGGAGAGACGGTACCCTAGTTAGGAAAAATTTTCAGACTATGTAACAGAAGTTGATCCTTGAACTGATTCTTCCCAGTCTTCCCTTTATATTTTATTTTTTTGGAGAAGTTTTTACTATAGGATATGTGCACTCACCAGAAAGACAGAGAGAGAGACAGAGAGACAGAAAGTGAGAAATCACACCCCAGGGGGGATGGCTATGCTGCGATCCTTTCTCCTCCATTCTCCTCTCAGGATCCTGGGCACATGCGCACACACACCTGGCGTGAGTTTAAGTCACCAGGTCTGGGACTCGAACCACGGTTGACCACATGGGAGTCCAGTGACATAGCCACTACGCCACCCTCTGGTCCCCCCCCCCCCCCAGTCTTCCCTTTAATTGGCTTCCTTTTCTGCAAAGTCTTTCCTGGGCTTTTCTTTTATTCCCTGGTTCCCATTCCCTTCTCCCCAGACTCTTCCCCTTTTTGGACTCACTTACCAATGGGTTCCACTGTATCCACATGATCCACGAAGTCCCGCTTCCCCAGGTAGATGGAGAGCTGTATGGAACAACTTCCCATGTTATTGTCACAATCATCTTTGGATTTCCCTGAAACCCCAACCCCAAACCTTGGGACTCTGAGGGATATACCCACCTATCCCCTTTGCCCTCTCATTTGCCCAGCTGGGCTAGGTTCTCTCACCTTTGCATTGGAGCTGGTCTTCTTAAACACCCTATGAGAAGGAAACCAGAAAGAGGATAGGGAGGGGGATTAGGAGAGTAGGGAACAGGAGAGGAAGGGACAGAGGGAAAAAAATGGAAATGGGGAGAAAAGAAAACATTTGTAGGATTAGGAGAAGAGGCTCCAGGAACATGAGATGGAGCAAAGGTATCTAGGGTAGAGTAGCTAGCTCTAAGGCCACGTGCTAAGGAGAGGTGGGAAATTCCTCTACCCTAAAAGCAAATATTTGAGTTTGGTAGGGAATGACTTACAAATTCAGAGGGTTAGAAAGAGTCCTTACTTACTTGGAGATGTTGGCCATGGAGTTGATGTTGAACCTTTTCTGGGAAGAGGGAAAGAAAGAGGAAGGCTTAATCATTTGGTCCCTATTTTCCTTATCCCACTGCAGTATGCCATCCAGATACACCGAATATGATTTAAATTTTCCTCCTTAGGTGTCTCATCACCTTTAAGTGCCTCCTATATTCTCCCCCCTGGCAAGGGTATTTCTTCTGCAATACTTTAATCCATCCTGGACAAGGGTAAAAAACCCTCCCCATTTGTACAAATCATTGACTAGGCATACTGTCTATTCTCCAGAAAAAGCTGGACTTCATGGAATGGCTAGGGCACTCTCAAGAACCTTTAGAGAGAAGAAACTTATTTGGAAAGAGGCTGGACCAAGTCGTCCAGGAAAGTATGAGAAAAATGTGTTTCTTGTACTGGGTGAGGCTGTACATCAGCCAGCACACAGTAAGCTCCAGGACATGTTTGTCAGATACATGAATGAATGTATAAATGAATGGATTCTATCTCCTTCTGCTCCTCATTGGAGCCTGAGTTCACCTCATAATGGCTTTGACCTTCATCTAAGATGGGAGAAAATCATGGGAGAGAAGGTGTTAGAGCCTTTATGCTCTTGGTTGTGGGCGGCAGAAGCTTTCATGGATGAAAGTCTTCCATGAACCTATTCATCCCTCTCATCATCCTCCCCAGATTTCCCCCATCCTAATCTGCATCTATTTTTCCAGGTGCTAGGCGTTGGTGTAGGGCCCTTAGAGAGAGAACAATGTCTCTCTAGTGCTTCTCTTTGATGCCTACTCAGGCTGGCCCAGGGGGTAAGCTTAGGGAAATTTCCAGAGGTCTCTTTTCAGGTTTTTCAGTCTGAATACTTGCTGGCTGTGTCAGGAAATGTGTCCCTCAACTGTCCCCTGATATATTAAAGGAGATGATAAGGGCAAGGGATGTGGGACTAAAGCTGGGCTGGAAGTAGGGGGCTTTGGGCTTTGGAATATTACCTGGGGAGAGAGAAGAAATTCACATCAGTCTCCAGCTCTGGTTGCTATGCTCGCCTCCCCAGCCTCTTATACCCACAGTCCTCTGACTGTTTAGATTGGTGGTGGGGGGTGGGGGAGTGTCAGAGAAGAAGAATAGGGTTCTGGGAAGGGCATGAAACATTACTATAAATAGCTCAGGTGCCAAGAGTTTGGAAAGCAGATTAGCGGTTAAAAGATTAGCAGGTTACTATTGCTGGGACAGGGTGGCAGTAGAGGATTGATTCTGATGATATTAAAAGCAGGGGATTTCAATAAGGGAAACTACAAGGTTCTAGCCTTGTGAGGCCTTGGACCTGAAAATTGGGATCAAAATAGTGTTGGAGGCCTTAAAGATGAAGTATGGTAGTGGACAGAAGTAGGAGGGCTCAAAGCATAGGCCTGTGTGTGTGTGTGTGTGTGTGTGTGTTTTCATCGAACAAGAAGCCATAAGTTTATTAATGGTAGAAAAAAATACAAGTTTCAAACCAGGCTGCAGTATTCTTTTGGAACAGAAAAGGTCCTCCTTTTCAGATGGTTACATTGTTAATTCCATAATAGCATTTATGGTATTATTACTGTTGGTCTTCAGGGCTCAGACTGCTTTTGCTCTGGACACATTTACTTGTGATGTTACCAATTCTATGTCTTTAACTTCCAAACCTGTTTCATAACCTCTTCCTCTTCACTCTCCTCTTGGACGGTTGGAGTCTGTGTTTTCTTAAATGTTTGAGCCAGCTTCTCCTTGAAATTTGAATTTCTCAGCAGTCGCTAGCTGTGTTTGCTGAGACAAATCCTCAATCTTGGCTCTCCTATAAACTATGTAGGTATCTGAAGCTGAGCTCTTGTAGACATCTGGTTTTGTGATGACAAAGAGGATATTCTTAGCTTTCTGGATAGTGATTCTAGTATTCTCTATAACCTGCCAAAGACCTAGTTTGGACATAGCCTTCTATGCTTGCCTTTTTTGCCTTTTTTTTTTTTTTTTTTCATTTTGACTCTATTTTGCTTTACTGACTGATTCTTCATTGACTTCAGCTGCTGCTGCTAGCTGGGCTTGTTTTGTGGTTGCCTGTGTGGAATCTTGTTCTTCAAGCTCTGGTACTGATTCATCACTGTCAGATTCTGTTCCAGACCCTGTCTCAGCCTGGAGCTGTGGCAACTCCTGCTCTGTAGTTGGGACTGTTTCTGTGGCTTCACCCAGCATTTTGTTCAGAGAATGCAGAACCAAGGTGGTGGCAGCGTGTGTGTGTTTTTAAAGAAGTGTTTATTTAATTTTATTATTATTATTATTATTATTCAATTTGACAAGAGAGGGGGAGAGAGAGAGAGAGAGAGAAAGCAAACAAGCAAACCACCATGGCTGGGACTCAAACTGTAGTTGGCCATATGGGAGTCCAGCATCTTAACCACCATGACACCTGCCGGCCCCAGGCCTTTGTGTTCTAAAAAAAAGACAGCCTTGTGTCACACTCCAGTCTTTATATCTTTCTTTTTTCAAAAAAAAAAAGTTTTGTTTATTTTATTTCTTCATGAGAGAGAACAAGAGTTAGAACAAGAATGAGAGAGGAGAGGCCAGCAGGTGTCATGAAGGTTAAGGTGCTGTATCCCACATGGCTTGTTGCAAGGTTCGAATCCCAGACCTAAAGACTTGAAAATCATGCTGGGGGTGTGTGTGTGCATGCCCAAAATCTTGAGAGGAGACTGGAGAGGAAGGGAATGTGAGATGACCATCCCTCCTGGGGGGTGATTTCTCACTTTCCCTCTCACTGTCTCTATTTCTCTCTAGTGAGCACAACTACCCTATAGCAAAAGCCTAAAAGAGAAAAAAAAAAAAAAAAAGCATGAGAGAGAGACAGGCACTGCCAACAGGGTCTCATCATGCCACATTTCCCTTCCCACAGCTCTCTGACAAATCAGGATCTTGGCATGTTTCAGGTCAACTTGGGATCCAAACCCACAGTTGCCTGTGTGGTTTCCAGCACTGCAGTTCAGTATACCTGTCATTGAGGCTACACCTTCTATATCTCTTGATCAGTTATTCCAGACTACACAGAAGACAAGAGTATGGGGAAGAGCACCCTTCTCCAGCCCCCCACCACTTGGGGCTCGGGACTCTTGAGGCAATGTTTAGAAACCCTGATTATCCCAGCTTACGTGCGCAGCAGGAGTCAATCTCTTGTAGGTCGAGAGGGCAGGAGGAGGGGGAGCTGGGTATATTGAACTGTGTGTGCACATGTCTGTGAGCTTTGAACTTCTTTTCTTATTGGAGAGTAAGGTTACATAGTATTCCTGGCCCAGTGGCAGGTCCTCCTGGCAGGAGGTTGCATGTGAAATGAATAGGCAATTAACACCTGTTTCACCTCCACCTAGATTAACCCTCCGAACATCTCTATAGCCCCTCCTCAATCCAGCTCTTGACTCTCTTCAATCCCTAAAACTAAGTCCACGCTCTAAGCAGCTTCCCTCGCCTCGTATGACTGCTCATGGAATTAGAGATATTTCTGTCCCTGCAGCTGCCAAGACCCCCTTAATGGCAACAACAAAGTAATCTTCCATTCTTGACTGTCCTTTCCATAGGACCCAGAACCAGGCTTTTGGGGCATGGATAATGTAGGGACAGCATCTCCAAGCTCTTGAAATCCAGGACCTTAACTTACTTTTACTTTGCCTTATAGCTGACTGGTCTCTAGTACTTACCTATATACACAGCCCTCAACTTCCATAATGGGATGCCCATTCCTCAGAGGATTGCTATGACTGTGGCTGATAAGACTGGCATGGCCTTCTCTAACTCTTGATCTTCAGTAAGGGTCCTCGACAGCTATCCTGTATTTCCTTCACACAGTTAACTATGTCAGTCCTTGCCATTTCTGGCCAACACGTACCTGGGGCCTTGTCATTAAGTTGTTGTTAATTCTCTCCTTCTCAAGGATTTCCAGATAGAGCTAGAGCTCAGACTCTTCAGGGACCATTGTGGGACAAAAATTAGTATTGGACATATGGGAAAGAGTCACATACTTGCCAAGATTGGTGACTGTGAGGAATGAATCTACTTTTAGACTAGCCTTCTGACTATTGTCTTCTGACCTACCCTCAAGGCCCCTGTCTCTATTTTAGGTATTTATTCTGTTTTTCAGCTCAGGCCCATGGTCCTCTCAGTAGGAGGAAAGTAGATTTGTTAGGTCTTTAATGAATTTTTTAAAGAATTATTTTATTTTAAAATTTATTTATTTATTTATTTTAATCTGACCAGAGAGAGACACAGAGAGAGAGAGGGAAAATGAGAATGTAAACCACTAGGTCCGGGACTCGAGCATGGTCAGCGAAGTGGGAGTATCCAGTAACCCTATGCCACTTGTTGGTCCCCTTTAACTCATTACTATGAATTGAACTTAAATCATTATTTGTTTTCCAGAAGTATGTGCATTTCTTTACTGAGATGTAATTTACAGATAGTAAAGTGCACAATTCTTAAATTCATCTCAATGAATTTTTACCTACTCTGGCAGACTAAATAATGCACCCCCCCCCCCAGGGTCAGCTAGTGGCTGTGGTTAAGGTGGCTGGATCCCACAGGGCTGACTGAGCCATTAGAGTCCCTGGCCTGCGGACCTGAAAGACACATTGGGCACATGTGTATGCTTGCCCAAAATCCTAAGAAGAGAATGGAGGAGAAGGAATTGTGGCATGACCATCCCCCCTTGAAGGTGATTTCTCATTTTCTTTCTTGTCACAGTCTAGAGTAAGACTCAGGAGGCATCATCTCAAGAGAAAAGGAAAGTTTATTGAGAGAAAGAGTGTGGGGATGAGGGTGTCTGAAGCCAAGGGTGGGTGTCTCAACGCATGCATGGGGGGGAGTTTCTTTTATAGGGTAAACAAGGTATTTCAGGAGACTATATGTGTGACTGATATGCAAGGGAGTTAGGTACAGTGGGATAACCATACATGAAGCATTATGGGTCTTTTTTTTTTTTTGGAGAGGTTTTCACTATAGGGTGCGTGTGCTCACCAGAAAGACAGAGAGAGGCAGAGAGATAGAAAGCGAGAAATCACCCCCCAGGGGGGTTGGCCACGCTGCAATCCCTTCTCCTCCATTCTCCTCTTGAGATCTTGGGCACGCATGCACACGTGCCTGGCGTGAGTTTAAGCCGCTGGGTCCAAGACTTGAACCGCGGTCGACTACATGGGAGTCCAGCGACATAGCCATTACGCTAACTGCTGGTCCCAAGCATTATGGGTCTTTTTAATCCATCTCCAGGAAGTTAGACTTCCCTGTACTCACTTTGGGTATTTATCTATTTATCTGCTACTTCCTGGGTCAGTGTGACCTTGCAGTAGAAGTGTCTGGAGTATAGGCTCTTGCCAAGACTAATTATGCAGTAGTTTGGCCTTGGTTTCTTGTCAGATCTGAAGTGATACCAAGTGTTGCTCGGAAGAGCTTTACTGAACAGGACCTTACACTTCTCTTTTTCTATCTGTCTCTCTCTGATGAGTGCACATGTCCTATAGCAAAAACTAAAACAAAAATAAAATTATAAATAAAATAATAATAATAATAATAATGTCCCCTAACGATGTAAGATCCTAATCCCCGAAACCCAGGAATGTTACTTTACATGATGAAAGAGACTTTGCACATGTGATTAAGTTAAGGGTCTTGAAATAAAGAGATTGTTCTGGATTATCCAGGTGGTCCCTAAAAATAACCATTAATGTCTTTATGAGAGAGAAGCAGAGGGAGACTTGACTACAGAGACAGAGAAGGCAATAGGAGAACTGAACCAAGATACTATGCTGCTGACTTTGAAGATAAAGGAAGGGGCCACAGGCCAAGGAATGCAAGAAATACAGATCTAGAAGTGGGAAAAGGTGAAAAAAATTATTTCCTATAGTCTCTCATGGCTACAACATGACTGTTGCAGTTCAGATGTGGCCTTGCTGACACCTTGATTTTGGCCAATTGAAACTGATTTTGGACTTCTGAAACTGTAATGAAATAATTGTTTTAAGCAACCAAGTCCATGGTAGTGTGCTACAGCATCCATAGGAAACTAATACACATGTAACCACCACCCAGATCAAGACAGAACACATCTTAATTTTCCCAGAAAATTCCCTTGTATCAATTTCTAGTTAGTGCCTCCAAAGAGAACTATCACCATAATTTCACTTTGACAGGAGTACTTACATTTATTTATGATAGAGAGTGCAGGCAGGCAAAAGAGATAGTCATAGAAAAAAAAAAAAAAAAGAAAGACAGAGACAGAGAGAGAAGCACTCTCAACAGGGTTTTGTCACCACAGTATCCTTTTTCCCCAACCCCCCACTCCAGTTCCTCAAGGTGCTTGCCCATGCACACCCAATATATTTTCAGTTCAACCTGAGGATCTGAACTTGCAGTTGACAATATGGCCTCCAGTCTTGCAGGGCACTTGCATTACTACTGTGCCACAACAGCTGAGCCAGTAGTACTCACATTTTACAAGGATGCAAGTGTAAGAAGGCAAAAAAAAGACATTACTAATTATAGAGTATCTGGCCCCTATGTTAGACTGATGGGAGAGATATTTTCAGATCCTTACCCACCCTCACTCTACATACCCTGACAGTATTTTCTTATTTATTATTATTTTTTGAGAGTTTTTTTTTTTGCTATAGGGCACGTGCACTCGCCAGACAGACAGAGAGAGACAGAGAGACAGAAAGCGAGAAATCACCCCCCAGGGGGGTGGCCACGCTGCAATCCCTTCTTCTCCGTTCTCCTCTCAGGATCTTGGGCACGCACACACACGTGCCCGGCGTGAGTTTTTTTTTTTTCTTTTTAAATTATTTTATTTTATACATTTAATCACATTATTATTTGGCTTACAAAATGGATATTTCAACAGGTGAACATTTCTCCCTAGTACAGTTGATAAAACTATAAAATATCTTCAACAGATAATACCACATTTCTTGCCTTATTACATGTATTCTGTGTCAGAAGTTTTTTCTTTTCTTTTTTTTCTATTATCATCATAATCTTCTTTATATTACATTGGACTAGATATAGTTTTACAGTGTATTACATTGCTTTTTCAAAAGGGAATGCCATGCATGTCAGTCAATACAGAGATATTAATGTCCCCACTTCATCATTCAATATCTTTTCTATGTTTTTCCCAATCATTATTATTATTATTCTAATTATTTTTTAAAACAGTCAATCACTATTTCTCGTCGTGAGTTTTAAGCCACCGGGTCCGGGACGTGAACCACAGTCGACTACGTGGGAGTCCAGTGGCATAGCCATTACGCTAACTGCTGGTCCCCCCTGACAATATTTTCAACCAGGTCTTCCAGTTAGAAAGTGATGTTCAGATCTCTGCCTAAAAATGGGGTAGGCTATTCAGTAAGGATTGTAGCACATGGGATTATTTATCAACTGAGCCATTCTCTTTTCTTCTTTATGAACAGAATCCCCATTTTTAAAAGGTACTCTACCCTCCTTTCACATGGCTCTTTGGTCCTCAAAGCCAGTCATGGTCATTTCATCTCCTTTGCCAGAATCTGTAGTTTATAGGCATGATGAAATTCAAGTCACTGAGATGTGAACGTAAGTATGCTGGAGAGATTCTATGAGCAGTTTCCTGAAGGATAAAAATAAACACAGAGAAAGAGAGGCTTCCTTCTGCTATCATTGCATATTGCCACGTTTATATGCAATGCCTGAATTGCAGCAGTCACCATGTGACCGTAAGATTAGCTAAACAATATACTGAGGGGTGAAGATCAGAAACATGGAAAGAATTGGGATTTTTTTTAATGACCTGTTGAACTGCTTAATTAGCCAACTCCAAAGCTGCCCACTCCTGGACTTCTATGCACAATGATACATTTCCATTTTATTTAAAGTTGGTTGATTTGGAATTTTCTGTCATTGCAACTGAAAGCATACCAACAGATTCAAGTGGGATGTGAATGAGAGCATTATCTCAATGGAGAAGGATGGAAAGAAGATAGATGAATCAAATGTTGGAAACAGAGACTTCCTGCACTGTCCTAGGTGCTGGGCAAATCAATCTCAGTATCTGTTCTAAGGTTCTTAACAGCCTTACTGGAGATAAAGAACAGACTCTTAGAAAGACAAGAAGGACACTCCACAGAGAAGACACATAGACGAAGTTAATTTGGGTATAATTATGTGAAGCGAGTCACTGTACCATGATTTTATTAATAAATTTGGATTACCCAATAATTCAGATTATTGCTCCTTTCCATCAAAGTCAAGAAACTGTCTTGTGTCACTTACTCTCAGTAAGTTATCTCATTTTTTTCACTTCATAAAGAAAACCCAGGCAATTGACTAAACCTTCTACACCTCCCAAGTACATCTATAATTAATGATGATGTGAATGACAATTGCAAGGCACTATGTTGGATTCTTTACATGCATTTCATTTTCTCCTCACAAGCTAAGTGCTAATATTCTCATTTTATACATGAGAAATGTAGGCTCAGGAAAAGTTATCCACAGTCATATAGCTGGTTGGTGATGGAGTCAGAATTCAACTCTATATCTGTTCAACTTTGAGGCATACATTTTTTCCACTGTATCATTACTTTCCCTCTCTTTTTTCCTCCTTCCCTCCCTTCTTTCTTCCTTCCATCTATCCTTCCTACCTCAGAGAAAGAAATTAGAAACTATGTCTTTTCCTTCTTTCTTTCTTTAGGCCCCAAGGGTACAGTGAACACTGCAGAAAAAAAAAAAAAAACTATCATCAAGACAAATATAAATATTAGGTGTGAGAGGCTGGGAGGGAGAGGTCTAGAAAAAATGGAAGGAATAGAATAGTGAAAGGTGATCAGCAGTAATAGTATACATACATTTTATTTATCTCTGTCAGAGAAAAGAAGATAATAAACTTTTCCTGCATACAAAAATCTAGATGCCAATGAGTTATCCAAGTGGAATCCTACAGCAGACAACACATAAAGTGCTTAGGTTATGGACATGGGAACCATTCAATTCAACAAACTATAACTGAGTTATTCATTCAACAAATAGTTAATGAACACTTACTATGTGCAAGATATCTGTTTTCTTAACTCTGAATTATTTTGTTTTTGAGAGGTTTTTGCTATAGGGCACGTGTGCTCATCAGAAAGACAGAGAGAGAGAGAGAGAGAGAGAGAGAGAGAGACAGACAGACAGAAAGCGAGAAATCACCCCCCGGGGGGATGGCCAGGCCTCAATCCCTTCTCCATTCTCCTCTTGGGATCTTGGGCACTCAAGCACACATGCCTGGCATGAGTTTAAGCCACCGGGTCTGGGACTCGAACCGCGGTTGACTACATGGGAGTCCAGTGACATAGCCATTATGCCAACTGCTGGTACCTTCTTAACTCTGAATTGAAAGGCATAATTTTTTTTTGGACAAGACACATAATTTGAAAAAAAAATCTAGAATATATGTTATTAAAACTTTACTTGGAAGGCTGTGGGGAAGACAGAGGTAAAACCAGGTACATGTCCCAAGGAGTTCTGGTCCAGCGTGGAGGTGGGAGATTTGGGAGGAGATAGACAAAAACACAAATGAGTATTATAATTTTAGGCATCTTGTGCTATGTGCCATAATCTCTGTAGACATCAAATGTGATAAGAGTGTGAGAGAAAGAGAGATAAATTTTTGAGGGATTTTTGCTATAGGGGATATGCACTTACCAGAGCGACAGAGAGATACAGAGAGACAGAAAGGGAGAAACCACGCCCCCCTGGGGAGATGGCCATGCTACAATCCCTTCTTCTCCATTCTCCTCTTGATATTTTGGGCACACATGCACATGTGCCCAGCGTGAGTTTTATGCTGCCAGGTCCAGAACTCGAACCATGGTCATTTATGTGGGAGTCCAGTGACATAATCACTACGCCATCTGCTGGTCCCAGGAGAGATAAATTTTGATTAGAGAGACATCTGCATGCTGGAGTCTTTTGATCATTAGAATTTGATAACCTTTAAGTGGTAGTTTAAATCATGAGAGTGAATGTTTTGAGAGAAAGGGGAGGGAAGAGAGAGGTGGTGAAGAGAGGGTAAGAGGAGAGAAGAGAGTCCTTGATGGAAGACTCACATTTGGAAGAAGAAAGTAATAAAGGAGCCAGGGAAGGAATCAGAGGAACATCCAGAGAAGCAGGGTGATTAGAGTATTGCAAAGTCACATAAATCAAATTGAGAAGAGTTTCACAGAAGGGAACAAGTCTGGCCTGTGGCATTTTATTCCTTTCAGCCTAGCTGAGGGTAGCAGATACAGCTTCTGGCTTCTGGTTAGAGAATGTTGGGAAAGATCTTTTCCTGAAGTGGCCACTGGGTGGCAATGGTGGTAGAAGCAGCAGCTGCTACAGCTGGTCCAGGGACACACTTTTTTTTTTTTGGAGAGGTTTTTGCTGTAGGGTGCATGTGCTCACCAGAAAGACAGAGAGACAGAAAGTGAGAAATCACTCCCCAGGGGGGATGGCCACACCACAGTCCCTTCTCCATTCTCCTCTCGGGATCTTGGGCACGCATGCACATGTGCCTGGTGTGATTTTAAGCCACCGGGTCCAGGACTCGAACTGCGGTCAACTACATGGGAGTCCAGTGACATAGCCATTATGCTAACTGCTGGTCCCTCAGGGACACACTTGATAGCAGAGCTAAATCAGGTGAACTATAGCAGAGCTAAGCCAGCTTGAAGCAGGAGCAGCCAGAAGCTGATTCAGGCTGGGAGTTCTCCAGTGTGGTGCTTTTACTTGGGTCTACACAAGACTCAAATTACATGTGTCTTCCACTGAAGAGGCCAGGTTTGACCTTGGGAGAAAAGTAAGAATAAAAAATAAAACACCTCATAGAGTTGCAACATTTTATGGTTTACAAAGTGCTTCCACACCTATTAACCTATTCAATACTCAGAAAACCCTAAAAGGTTGGTGTTATTGTCCCCATCTCACTGATGAGGAAACTAAGTTACAAAGAAGTGCCCAGAGTAATACAACTAGTAAATGGAAGAACGAGTATTTAGGCTCAAGTTCATCTGGCTCTGAAAGTCTGGCCCTTTTATGCAATATCATAGTCAGCTCTCTGGGACACAGGTTATGACTGCTTGTTCACTCCTACCTTTCATCTCACCCCTCACCCTGACACAGGGTGAGGATATCCAGGTTTCCACCTTCAGAGTTTTGTGGCCTACCAGGAGATCTAGATTCTAGAGCCTCCCTTGCAGGCCAGCCTGCCTCCTCTCACTCCCAGGATCCAGGTCCACAACATTCTCAGATCCTGAGGATCAGGTTCAGAGTTCTCATTGTGTCTCAGCTCCATTCAGAGTGGATTCTGCTCCAGCCTGTTCTCCTCTCAAGAGCACTGCATACTTCATCCTCAGAGTCCTCTAGACCCAGACTTTACCTCCTGTGACTCAGACATCTATGCTCATGGAGCCTGAATTAGCTCCAGAAGCTACAGCCCCAGGGCTGCTAACCACTTGGTATTACCTGGCACTAACTCTCAAACATCTTGGCCTGCTGTCTGTACCTTCACTGTATTCAGAACAGGGTTTCTGGAAATGATGGAGAGAAATAAGAGGTGAAGTGTAGGAAGAGCTAGAGGCTATAATGGAAGCTTATTAGCTAGCATCTGAGGGAAGTGTGACTGCTTCCTGGCCGTCTCTTCTTACATGTGTAATAGGCATCTCAAAATTTACAGACTGTAAAAGGAACTTGTGATCTTTCCCCAAGCCTGATCTTCTCACTGTCTTCCCTATTTCTGCCAATTGTAACTCTATTTATCCAGTTGCTCAGGCCAGAAATCTCAGAGTCTTTGTTTTTTTGCTATAGGATTCACATACTCACTGGAGATAAATGGAAAGAGAGAGAGAGGGAAAGTGAAAAATCATTCCCCAGGGGATTGGCCATACCACAGTCACTTCTCCTCCACTCTCTTCTTGGGATTTTGGTCACTCATACACATGCGCTCAATGTGTTTTTCAAGTCTTCATGTCTGAGACTTGAACTGCTCAGTTGGCCATGTGTGTTATATCTGGAACAGGCCAAGGAATGTGAAGCCAAACGTTGAAAGGGATAGGAAAGAAGTTTATTAAGAGGTGAAGCCCTGTCACAGTGACCAGACACTCAAGTGAGGGTCTGGTGCCCCTCAGTGGGGCAGCAGGGTTTTTATACAGGCAAGTAAACAAGTTACATAAGGCACACCTGACAGAGGGGTTGCTAGGTACTCAACTGCAATGGCAGGGTCATAAGTGCATATACCTCAGAAGAATAGCTTGTGCCTAGGAGACGCGGCCACATCTTTTTTCTGTTTGACTTTCAGTGCTGGTTGCCTAGGCTGACATTAAGATGGTTACCAATACAGAGAAAGTGGAGGAACAGTTGTCAGGATAGACTCAACAATGTGGGATCCAGCCTCCTTAACCATCCATGTCACCTGCTGACCCCGTGAGTCATTCTTAATTCCTCTCTTGGTCTTACACCCCATGTCAGCTTTGTCTACTTTAAAAATCTATCCAGAGTCTGGCTACTTCCTATCACCTCCACCACCATGACCAAGCTACTATGATCTACACTGGAACTAGCCTCTTGACTGATCTTTTCCCTATGCCCCAGCCCTGCAGTCTATTCTCAACATAGAGCTGGCTTTTTATAATAGTTAACTTTATTTATTTCTTTATTTTAATTTGACCAGTGAGGGACAGAGTGAGAGATAGAAAGAGGGGATGCGAGAAAGCGAACTGCCAGGTCGAGGTCTCAAACTGTGGTCGGCCACGTAGGAGTTCAGCACCCCTAACCACAGCACCACTTGCCAGTCCCCAGAGCTGGCTTTTCTTTTTTTCTTTGAGAGGGTTTTTGCTATAGGGCATGTGTGCTTGCCAGAAAGACAGAGAGAGACAGAGAGACAGAAAGTGAGAAATCACCCCCCAGGGGGGATGGCCATGCCACAATCCCTTCTCCTCCATTCTCCTCTTGGGATCTTGGGAATGCATGCACACGCACCCAGCGTGAGTGTAAGCCACTGGGTCTGGGACTCAAACTGTGGTCGACTACATGGGAGTCCAGCAACATAGCCATTACACCAACTGCTGGTCCCCCCAGAGCTGGCTTTTTTTTTTATTATCATCATAATCTTGTCCATTTAGCATTGAATCACATATAACTTTCCAGTGTATCACATTTCTTTCTCCAGAAGGAATACCATGCCAATCAGTCAATACTGAGACACTACAATCCCCATTTCATCATCCAATAGCTCCTCATCATCCTTCCCGGTTGTTATTATTGTTATTCCAATTATTCCTATAAAGAGTCAATCTCTACTTATCATTTGGCTAGTAAAAAGACTTTACCCAACATTAAACACTTCTCAGACCAATCCAGCTGAGACTACTATACATATCATCAACAGGTAATAGACCATATCTGTGTCCCACCAACATTATGCCTCTCTATTTGTTCTCTTGCTTTTTTTTTCCCCCTCTGCCATTTTTTTTCCTTTCTATATTCACTTTCAATCATTACACCTCTTTACCGTGTACAACATGGTTTTTCCCAGCATGAGTACAGTGCACATCAGTCAAAACAATGACATCACCTTATAGATCATCAACAGACAACTATTCACTCCTGTGTTCACCAAGTGTGTTGTTTGTTCCCCGAATCCCTCTCCTCTGTCCTCAACCACTCACTCCCATTACCTCCCCCATACTGTCTCTAGTATCTGCAGTTGCCTTCCTTCCCTGCCATCCTACCCTCCAGTTCTTTCAAAAAAATTTTTTTTTCTCCAAACATCAGCTCACAAAGTTTTCAACAATAGGGAGCATAGATTCAGTTCAAGTTTGGATTCAGGGTGGGTCTCGTACAGTTCCGCCATTGCAGGTGAATCTCAATGGGATATAGTTTCAGGAAAGTGGCTCTGGAAAGCAGAGATGATTATCAGTTGATGCAGCACAGCATCCAACTTGTGATTACTGGGAGTGGTGTTGTGGGGATCTGCAGCATGAGTCATCCTTGGGTATCTGGTTTCCTTAAGAATGGTAGAGTAGTTCTTGTTTTTCCCTGTGGTAATGCAGGGCTGGTAACCATCTTCACACTGTCCATAGGCAGAGAAAATCCTCCTATACAATATATTTCTCAATTGGTTTAAGATAGCGAAAGTTTCTTTCAGTTGCTCATAGCTGCAAGTTCTCGGACCTAGTTTTCGGCTTCAGTTTGCCGCCCGCGGCCGGCGGTCACACTCAGGCCGGGGGGCCACGCGCCGGCCCGACGTCCACGTGCAGGCCCGGCGGCCACGCTCCGGCCCGGAGGCCACTCGCTGGGCCAGCAGCTATGCGCCGGACTGGCGGCCACGCGCAGGCCCGGAGGCCACGCATAGGCCCGGCGGTCACGCGCAGGCCCGGCGGCCACGCGCTGGCCCGGCGGCCATGCGCAGGCCCGGTGGCCATGCGCAGGGGCAGGCCCGGAGGCCACGCGTAGGCCCGGCGGCCACTCGCAGGCGCGGATCCAGCGGCCACGCGCAGGCCCAGCAGCCACTCGCAGGCGCGGGCCCGGTGGCCACGCACAGGCCCGGCGGCCACGCACATGCCCGGGGGCCATGCGCAGGGCAGGCCTGGCGGCCACATGCAGGCCCGGCAGCCACGCACAGGCCCGGAGGCCACGCGTAGGCCCGGCGGCCACTTGCAGGCGCGGGCCCGGCGGCCACACGCAGGCCCAGAGGCCACGCGCGGGGGCAGACCCGGCAACCACGCACAGGCCCGGTGGCCACTCTCAGGCGCAGGCCTGGCAGCCACGCACAGGCCCGGCGGCCACGCACATGCCCAGGGGCCACACTCAGACCCGGCCACCACGCACAGGACGGTGGCCACGCTCAGGCTCAGGCCCAGTGGTCAGGCACAGTCCCAGCGGCCACGCTCAGGAGCGGGGGCCACGCGCAGGCCCGGCGGCCACGCTCAGGCCCGGAGGCCACGTTCAGGCCCAGGGACCATGCTCAGGCCCGGCGGCCACACGCAGGCTCAGGCCCGGCGGCCACACGCGGGCCCGGCGGCCACGCGCAGGCTCGGCGGCCACACGCATGCGCAGGCCCGGCGGCCTCGCGCCAGCCCCAGCGGCCCGCATAAGCGCCGAGCGCGGGACACACCCAGCGCCGGAGAGGCAGCGGGGGATGGGCGGTCCGAGCCACGGTGTGCGAGGCAGAGCCCCCCGGCCGTGCAGACCCGGCTGCCGCGCGCGAGGCGGAGCCCGCCCCCTGGGCCGCGGAGGCCCCCGAGGCGGGACGCCGCCGCCGCCGTCGCACGGGATGGGACGCCGCCCAGAGCTGGATTTTTAAAATGCCAATCAGATCCCAGCACTTCTTTCTTCTAAACCTTCAGTGGCTTCCCATTCACTGAAAGTAAAAGCTAAAGAGTCCTTACAATGGCTTCAAAGGACTTTCATGATCTGGTCCCTGCCAAACACTGTTCTCATCTGATACATCTTCCCTTTCATTGCAAAACCTGGTCTTTATTCAAAAGATACCTTAACAGTTAAAATAACAACCCTCCCTAGTCCCCTTTTCCTTCCATCTCTATTCACTTTCCCTTCTTTTTTTCTTAAGTTTTATTTATTTCTCCCATTAGTAAGAGACAGAGAGAGAGAGACAGCACAAACAATTGGATTGTCTTAAGAACATGATCCATCAATAGCCTTAGCCAGTCCTAGATTAAGGGCTTGGCCCCTGCCTGGGGTACTCAGGGAGATCTCAAGATACAAGCCCAGAACCTTCCCATATGGGTCAGCCTGCCAGAGAGTCACCTTTTATCACTGCTCCACCACCTAGCCTCTTTCTGTATTTTTCTCCATAAAAGCTATCATAGACTATATATTTTACTTCTTGATTTTGTTATCTCAGTAGTGCCTAAGCACCACTAGGCTGGGAGATTTGTCTGTTTTGTTTACTCCTAGTGAACCACCAATGCCTAGAACTGGACTAGCCACTTGACAGTGGCTTAGAGAGTAATTAACAGGTAGCAATTAAGTCATGGATTCTAGAGCCTGGACCAAAAGCAGGCCTGCCTGAATTCAAATCTTGACTCTACCACCTATTAGCAAAATACTTAAACTCCCTGTGCCTTAGTTTCTTTATCAACAAAGCAGGAACGATAATAGTACTTACTTCACAGAGAGCCTGTAAGGTCATTAATAGGTATAAAGCACTTAGAACAGTGTCTGGCACATAGTAAGTGTTATATAAACATTCATTATAATTATATACATATGAAGTTAAGATTTATACTAATAGTTTCCTAAAATCTTTCAATGTATTATCTTGCACTTGCCCATAGTAAAATCCATTTTCTATGTTTCTGCTCACTTACATAGACTCATATGTCCTTCCTGTAGTTTAGTTATCTTCAGTGGCATGACTATACATTTGTAAACTTGAATGTTTCCTTGTGTACTCCCTCTTACAGTCCTTACAAAGCTGTTAAACTGTAATCTCACTGGACCCCAGTTTCCTAATCTATACAATGAATGGGTTGAACTAGATAATCTTTAAGGGCCTTTCCTGCTCTGACAATCTCTTGGGACTAGAGGAGGGTCATGTCTCACTTCCAGCCCCACCCCTTGGATATGCCCTCTGGCTGCCAAAGGGAAGGGTGACAGAGTCAACTGGGCTCAGCTTCAAGGGGAACAGGTAGGAAATGTGCCAAGGCTTTTGGGCAAGGATGGGATGGGGTTTTTGGGCTGTAGGCAGGCAGGGGAAAGGTGTGAGAGGTAAATGTATTATATTAGGTCATCAGTAAAGTCATGACATATTTTTCTGTTTTTCTGTGCAATAATGCATCATGACTTTCCTGATGACCCAATAGTATGGTGAAGGCATCATATGGGGAGATACTCCTCTTCACAAAGACATTACTATAATGACAAGTTAGGAGATACTTTGGGTCTGGGCATCTTCCTGCTTTGGGTAGTGCTGGTAGGCCTCCTCCTTCAGCTAGCCAGGATCTTAAGGACAGTCAGTTGCAAAATAAGAACAGGTTAAACCTGCTGATTGCCCTCCTGGGCCCCAGAACTGCCTGCTTTCCACCACTCTCTGGGATGGACCAAGAGAGCTTGGGTAGGGGTTGGGCTGGCCTGGGTGCAACCCAATGTATTTCTCTCGGCTCTCCTTAGTGCTTCAATCAGCCACTATTCTCCCTATTCTCTGCTTTTTTTTGGTCTAGGTTAAGGCTGGAGAAACAGGGAAACCCAGCCACTCTTACTTCTGCCCTTTCCACCTCTAGGGGGACCATGGACAGTGCAGAATTCTTAAAGTTCAGATCACTAAGTTCCAGCCCAGGTCTTGACGACAGTAAGGTGGAGCTGGACTGCTGGTTTAATGAAGAGTTCAAGTTCATCCTGCTGCCTGTGAGCTACGCAGTTGTCTTTGTGCTGGGCCTGGGCCTCAATGCCCCAACCCTCTGGCTCTTCCTCTTCCGGCTCCGACCCTGGGATGCAACTGCCACCTACATGTTCCACTTGGCATTGTCAGACACCTTGTATGTACTGTCTCTGCCCACCCTCATCTACTATTATGCAGCTCGCAACCACTGGCCCTTTGGCACTGGGCTCTGCAAGTTTGTCCGCTTTCTCTTTTATTGGAACCTCTATTGCAGTGTCCTTTTCCTCACCTGCATCAGTGTGCATCGTTATCTGGGCATCTGCCATCCACTACGGGCACTACGCTGGGGCCGCCCTCATCTTGCAGGTCTTCTCTGCTTGGCAGTCTGGTTGGTTGTAGCTGGCTGCCTTATGCCCAACCTGTTCTTTGTCACAACTAGCCCCCGGGGGGCCACCATCCTGTGCCATGATACCACCCGGCCTGAAGAGTTTGATCACTATGTGCACTTCAGCTCGGCCATCATGGGGCTGCTCTTTGGTGTGCCTTGCCTGGTCACTCTGGTTTGCTATGGGCTTATGGCCCGGCGCCTGTATCAACCTTCACCAGGAGCTGCCCAGTCATCTTCTCGTCTCCGTTCTCTCCGTACCATCGCGGTAGTGCTGACAGTCTTTGCTATTTGCTTTGTGCCTTTTCACATCACCCGCACCATTTATTACCTGGCAAGGTTGTTGGAAGCTGACTGTCAGGTGCTGAATATCGTCAACGTGGTTTACAAAGTGACTCGGCCCCTAGCCAGTGCCAACAGCTGCCTGGATCCTGTGCTCTACCTGCTCACTGGGGACAAGTATCGTCGTCAGCTCCGACGGCTCTGTGGTAGTGGTGGGCCTGAACCCCACACAGCTGCTTCTTCCCTGGCGCTGGTGTCCTTGCCCGAGGAAAGCAGTGGCAGGTGGGCAGCCACACCCCAGCACAGTGGCTGCCCTACCCCTAAGGAAATAGATTGTAACACTGGAAGCCTGCAAGTGAGAGAAAAGGGCAGAGATGAGGGAGCCCAATAGTGAAAGGTACATCCCCCTTTATTCCAGAATCTGGAGAGAAACCCTTATCCTGGAGGTTGGGGAGAGGCAGGGAAATCATGTGTGACCCCATCTCTTATAAACCCTTCAGTTGCCCTCCTTTTTAGCCAAAGGGAATAGCAATCACATTTGCCTCTACTTCTTTCTCCCTGTTTCTGTATCTTCTTGGGGCCACTGGTCTTGTTTATTGCTCCTACAAGGCTTCCTGGAAATCTTCCCCAGGCCTCTTTCCCTGTCCCATTCCCCCCCACACCCTCTTATAACGTGTTTTTCCAGGAAGACCAGAGCATTCAACTGGAGGGGTGAACAAGGTGGACAGGAGTGAATTATCTTATGGCCAGAGCCAGAATCAGGAAGTGGGGGTGCAGCCATATCACAGATGTCAAGGATGCACCATGTGTAACACCCACTTCCAGGTTCCCCCTTGAAGATAGTGCAGTCTTGCTCATCCAGGTGCTAAAATAAGGTGCAATCCCTAGGGATCCTTCATACCAGTGACCCTGTATGCAGCAGGATGCCTGGCACTGTTTAATTAATGTGCAGCCATAAGTTAGAGTCCTGCCATGGGACAGAGACCCTGAGGAGTGGGGACCAGCAGTTGGTGTAATGGTTATGTCGCTGGACTCCCATGTAGTCGATCATGGTTTGAGTCCCAGACCCGGTGGCTTAAACTCACGGTGTGTGTGTGTGTGTGTGTGTGTGTGTGTGCGCGCGCGCCCAAGATCCCAAAAGGAGAATGGAGGAGAAGGGATTGCAACATGGCCATTCCCCCTGGGGGATGATTTCTTGCTTTCTGTCTCTCTGTCTCTGTTTTTCTGGCGAGCACACGCGCCCTATAGCAAAAATACAAAACAAAAACCAACTCTCAAAAAAAAACCAAAAAAAAAAAAAAAAAAAAAAAACCACAACACACCGTGAGGAGTGTGGGGGACTGGGCCCAAGCTATAGCAGCCTTTGGAACAGGAATAGGACTGAACCTCCTTTATGATGTTTGCTGAGACCATAATTGACAGCTTTAGTGTACTTAACAAAAGGAAGAGTGGCTGGCTCTGTCAGAGAGGGAGGAGTTCTCTTGCCCATGGATTTAAGTTTCCACACCAAGGGATAGAGCAGGTTTGTGCCAATAATGGGGTGGTGACAGAAATGGATGCCCAGAGCTAGCTCTTAACTGGTCTCTCCCCTTTATTCAGTTCCTGCTACAGATAAATGATAAATCTGTTGCTGGCTCTTTCAGATACAGTTTATGGACTTTGATGCCAGGGTGGAGCACTGGAGCTAGGACAGTTTTCATAGAGTTACCCACCCATTCACTCCTCCCCTCCTCCAGTGCCATCTTAGCGCTTACTGGCTTATAGAGAAGCTAACCCTTAAACCATGGAACGTTAGCATTTCTGGGCAGGCATTCATGAGAAAGGTGGGCTCACACTTCTTGGCACATTCCTTCTGTAATCACCTTCCAGCCTATTGGACTCCTGAGTCAGACCCCAGTCTTGCCTTTCTTTTTCTCACTCTTGCTGACATCTCTTAATTGCCTAGTGATACTAAATTCTTATTGATGTCCAAGAATCCTGTTGCTGGAGAGTAGGACTGCTGCTAGACTGCAGAAAAAACATGACTTTGCTGCCTCTAAGTCCCCCATTTTGTTCTTTGAACGACTTCCTCTTTCCTTCCTAGATATCCAGGACCACTTACCTACTACCTAGAACTGCTTCTGTTAGAAGTGAGTGAGTTGACCTTCTTCAAATCTTTTTTCAATTTCTAATTTTAGCACAAAGCTGTGTGATTTTGGACAAGACAATGTCATTGTCTAGACCTCTTCAATTTTCTCCTGGATAGATATTCTTTACTTCCTTCAAACATCTGTTGAATGTCTATTTTGTGCCAGACACTGCTCTAGGTGATGAACAAAATAGACAAGGGTGCAGGGGACAGATGATAAATAGGTCAATAAAGAGGTGGAATGTGGTCATTTCAGCTGATATTAAAGCTAGGCAGAAATTTGAAAACAAAGTACTGTAACAAATAAAAGGCTAGATGCCATTTAAATTTAGTGACCAGGGTGATTAGAAGCAAGGGAGTAGTATGATCTAAAACATTGTAAAAAGTTAGAAATGAGGGCCAGTCCCTGTAGTACAACAGTTAAGCTCTATTCATGTGGGCTGCATCTCACAGGGCAAACTGTGGTTGGAGATCTAGCCTCAGTAGATTGAAAAGTATGCTGCAGCCATGTGAATGCATGCCCCAAATCCTGACTGGATAGAAAAATGGAGGAGAAGGATTGCTGTGTGACCACTCCCCATTTTAGGGTGCTTTCTCTCTGGTGAGTGCATGTACCCTCGGGCAATTAAAAAAAAAAAAACAGTAAAAAGATCACTCGAGCTGCCAGAGGAAACTGGGGAGCCTCCAGAGTTGTAACCATCCAGGTCAGAAAAAATGGTGGACTGGACCAGGATAGTCCAGTAGACCATCAAAAAGGAGGGGCTTAGAGGCAGCAGTAGACAAGCAATAGGACTGGGCGTCATCAGGAGCTGCTTCTGCACTTCTGACTAGTCTCCCATTCTCATAGCCACTGCCTAGACTGTTAAATATTCTGTCCCTCACCTTCACTCTTTCCCTTTTATTCCTTTGACCACAGCCTCTTTGCCTATTTCCTCTCCTACCTGCCATCTCCACCTTGTAAAGCTATTGGGTCCATCACAGCTGATTCAGCCTTCTCCTTTTATTAGACTGTTTAACTCCCACATGAGTAATCGAGACTGCCTGGACTTCATGGTCCATTACTTTAGGGCTGCCTTCCCTAAAGTAATGGACCTTCCCACTTTAGCTTTAGTTACACACCTTGACTTTTACCCTGAGCCAATCTTCTCTTCCCTAGGACTAGAGGAGATTGTGTTAAAAGCCAGAGCACAAGGTTAGCTTGAGCCATTAAATCTTCATGTTCTGGAAATTTGCCTAAGCCTTCATTCCTCAGCCTTCTGTGTGCCCAGAGGATGTTCCATAGCACCTGTTTCTGGTCTTTTCCCCCTTCTCAAGGCCCCCAACTTCATCTTATCCTTGTGACCTCATTAGAGTTACCTTGCTTCCTGCACAGCAGAGAAGACATAGGACCTCAACTTCTCTCTACTTCTTTCATGATAACTCTACATCTATATCTGCCTTGTCCTTTTCCCTTTCTTTCCTGGAGTCCTAGAATAAGAGGTGGTCCTTTTTTTATTTCTTTGTTCATTTATTTTTTTAAAGGTTTTTGCTATAAGGTGTGTGTGTTTGTCAGAGAGACAGGGAGACAGTGAGAGAGAAAGTGAGAAATCAACCTGTAGGGTGGATGGCCACACTGCAATCCCTTCTCCTGGGATTTCTTGCCTCCTCCTCCACCAGGTGTGATTCTGAAACCTCCAGGTCTGGGACTCAAACTGCGTTTGACCATGTGACAGTCCAGCACTTTAACCACCATGCCACCTGCTGGCCCTTCTTTTGTTTGTTTTTCTTACCATTTTCAGTATCTTCATTACTAATTTCATCCAATTTAAATCAAAACCAAAGCGTCACCACTGTTACTGTAACCTTACTGATTCTTCTAGATACTCACCTTCACTCATTTTGCTGCCAAAGTTCTAGAAAAGATAATATAAACATCTCACCACCACAAAATTGCTCTTTAACTCTAAATCTGGTTTCCTTCCTATAATTGCTTGTACTTAGAAGACTACAAATGATCTCTTAAGTAAGACCTTTAATAATATGTTCTCTACCTTCTTGACTTCTCTGCTTCACTTGACGCTGCTATATGTCCTCTTTAAAATTTTGTATAAAAACATTTGAAAATCCCACTGTGACAACATGAAAGGAAATTTTGAAAGAAAACTTTCACCTACATTTCCAAACACCAGACAATTATTTTCATTTCCCATATTCCATGCTTTGTCAGTTTGTATATGTGTATAGCATATATTTTAAATATGTATAATCTTAGTGTACATATCTTTTAAATCTGCTCTTAAAACTTTTTATTGTAAATATTCGATTTTGCTACAGTCTTTTGCACTTATAATTCAATGGTCATAAAAAATTACATCCACCAAATAGGTTATATTTTGACTATTCCCTTATTATCAGACATTTAGGTAACTCTTAGTTTTTCTGTGATTTGAACATCTTAATATGTATGACTTTTTTCTTTATTGTAAATATGCCTTTAGGATAAGTTCCCAAGATTCGGATTCCCAGACCAAAGAGCATGAACATATTTTTGGATTCTGATTTCCAAAATGACTGAACAAATTTTCAGCACCACAATGACATATGAGTGTTCCACTTCCTTTACAGCTTTAGCTTTGGACTTCATAAATATTTCTGACTGGTTTAAAAATTAGTTTTTTAATTTAATTTCTTTGATTACTCATAAGATTGAGCATTTTCCCATGTTTTCTACTTCCTTCCTTCCTCGATTGACATCCTAGTAGTATTCTTATATATCTAAATTTATTCTTTATTTAATATACATATTAACCCTTTGTCATATTTTATATAAATAGTTATCCAATTTATTGTAATACTTTTAATTTTAGCTCCTTATTTTATCCTCTTAATTTGTAATTTCTCTCCTATTTTTATCTCTTGGATTACTTCTTCTTTATGCTGGTGTTTCTTTTTCTTTACTCCCTAAATGAGTAAAATTCCTGAGATCTGTCACAGAGAAAGCATCCTGGGATCATTTAAGGCTCTTTCCCTTTAAGACCGATTTTCTCTTGGAGAGAACATATATACAATTCAGTTGACACATAGTCCTTGAGATTACTTCAGATATTATATAAGGCCTGAGCATCCCTCTCACTTCACAGTGGAGGAAACATACCCAGAGATGACTTGTTAGAGCAGAGACTAGGCCCCAGGTATCCTGAATCCCAGAGATCCTTCCATTATATCCCACCAACTCACTCCTAGATCTGACCCTTCTCCCAAGCTCCATCTCTACATCTTCAGTTGCTGACTGGACAGTTTCACTTGAACCTTCAATTATTCCAGTCTAAGATGTCTAATACTAAATTCCCTGAATCAGTTCCCCTACCTGGCTTTCTCATTTCTGTTCATGGCATCTTCTTTTTTCAGGCTACCCAGGCCTGAAAACTCCCTCTGGAAACTTCGATTCTTGTCTTTTCCCATTTTGCCACGTTCTGATATTTTTTTCTTCATCTTGCCAGTTACAATTGAACTTCTTTAATTATCTCAGTACTACCATTTTTTTTTCTTTTTATAATTTGCTATAGGGTGTACGTGCTTGCTGGAGAGAGAGAGAGAGAGACAGAGAGAGAAGCAACCCAAGAGGGTATAACCACCCCACAATCCTTTCTTCTTCATTTTGGGGATTTAGGGTACACGTGCACACACAGCTGGCGTTTCTTTTTTTAAGCCAGTCGGTCTGGGACTTGACCTACACAGTTGGCCATGTGGGATCCATCTGCCTTAACCACCATACCACCTGGTTAGCCCTCAGTACTACCATTCTAACACTGGCTCTTGTTATTTTATTGTTGACAGACTGCCACAAGCTCTTAACTGGTCTTTTTTACCTTCAGTGTCTTCCGCACATAAATGCATTCCATACAATGCTTATTATCAGATTAATCTGCTCAAATGCTCTTTCAAAATTTGACTCTCTTACATAAAACCCTTTCATGGCTCTTTGTTGTCTACAAAACAAGTACAAGTCCTTTAGTCAGAAATTCAAGATGGGGACCAGTGGGTGGTATAGCAATTAAAGTGCTGAATTCCACATGGCCAATTGCAGTTTGAGTCCTGGATCCAGTGGCTTGACACTCACGCTGAGTGCTTGTGCCTACATGCCCAAAATTCCAGGAGGAGAATGAAGGAGAAGGGATTGCTGTGTGGCCATCCCACCTGATGGATGATTTCTTACTTTCTTTCTCTGTCTCTCTCTCTCTGTTTCTCCAGTGAGCACACATGCCCTATAGCAAAATTCTTTCTCTTAAAAAAAAAAAGGAAATTCAAAATGGCCTTTTAAATCTTATTTTCTGTCTTCTCTAATACAAACTTCATTTCTCTAGTTAGATTGATCTCATTCCCTCTCCAAACAAAACTTATACTTTCTTACCTCTGCACCTTTATTCTTCTACTTCCTCAAACTAGAGTGCCCTCCCTTTTTTCTCTAGCTTCTTTCCTACCAAGTTTCTAAAGTGAGGCTTTGTTCCATTTCCTCTTCTCTGCTCTTACCTATAGTGACCTTCCTGGTCACTCCTGTAGTCATTATTGTCTGTATCAATCATTTAGTACTTTTATTGTATTTTGACATCACAAATATGATGACCTTGAATTGTTATTTAACTCTTTATGTATGTTTGTCTTGAGTTTCCACTTGTAAACCCCTTGACTTACAGTCATAGAAAGGAACAAGTATAGAACTGAAAATCAGAAGACCCAAGTCTGAAACCTGGTTCTGAAAGTGGGGCTTAGGTGTGTCACCTTGGATGAGTGATTCAGACTTTCTGAGCCACAACTTCATCATCTATAAAGTGAAGATCATAATCTCAATGTTAAGTACTTCAGATTGTAGTAAAGTTCTGTAAATCTAGAGAGCCAATCAAATATAAGTGGTTGTTATTATGTCATCCCATTTGCTTAATAAATATTTTCTGAATGATTATATGTAAGTAATTCAGATTGTTTCTTCTCCTGTGTATATTTCCACTTTAAGAGGCCACAAGAACCTTAAAGAAATGAAGATTGAGCACACACCCTATAGCAAAAATCTCTCAAAAAAAAAAAAAAAAAAAGACAAGAAAGGAAAAGAATGAAATATTTTGGGGAACTTTAAGAGCAGTGAGGTAAAGAGGACATTGGAAAGGGGTTTTAAAGGGAGGTAGACCCATCCAGTGTATCTCACATTACCTATGTAAGGTCATTACTTGGCCTGCTTGTAAACCAGTAACCTGGATGTGGGAAGATGGCACATCTTGAGTTTTCACTCTTCCCATGCATCCTATTACTTCATTCCACAATCTGCAAATGGTTAGGGCAAAAATACTTTACCTAGTTTCTCTAGGACTCTATTCTCCTTCACTGATGTGATGAAAACCAGTGCTTTGGTAAAGGAGATGATGAAGAATAGTAGAGAGGACAAACACTTTACACCAGATTTCTAGACTAGGCTTTGAATCTTTGTTCATCTACTTGCTAGCCGTATGAACATAGACAAGTTACTTTTCTCTCTGAGCTTCAACTTCCTCATCAATAAATTGGACAGGAATATGTATTTAAAAGAGCTGCTTCAAAGAATCAGTAGAAATAATGAATAATTATAGTTCCTATGTGTGGGGACCCCACCCCCATCAGTTTTCAATTGTTAGATAAGGAGCCAATTCTTCATTTTTATCTGGTGCTACTTAGAAGTGACAGTGAAAATCATAACAAAAGGAGGAACCTTTGAATGTGAGAAGGAGGGGCCTAGGAACTGATCACTGAGGGATGTACATACTGAGGAATTAGGAGAAGACAGATTGGAACTCTAGCATTACATCAAGGGAGAAAAGAGTTTCAAAAAGAGGGATTTATTACAGTTAAACATTTTTGAATGAAAGCCAAAGAAAAGATTAAGAAAGCATGCATCTGTCAAAATCAGAGTCAAATGCCTAAGAGAATTCAAGGAAGGGGAGACACTAAAATATACCTAATTAAAAATACTTGATTCTCTGCTAACCTATATGTGTGTACATAAAAGATATTAGTCAATGACATTGACTAAAGAATCCAATCTCAAATAGCTTCTGTAGTCAAGATCTGTTTACATGTATTTATACTCTTTTTCACTTTGAGTTCCTATATGCCCTCACCTCTTTCCAAAGATTTCAGAATAACCCATTGAATAGGTTACTTGCCATAACCTACAAAACTGGTATTTCCAGTATTATCTGAGATGTGACTTGTCGTTAAAGGAAGCACAGACATACTTTTGTCCTCTTTATTTTATTTTATTTTATTTTAATTTCTTTTATACATTACATCACTACATATTACTTAGCTTGTAAAGTAAATTTTCCGAACACGAATATGCTTCACATCAGTCCAGTTGACGATACTATACACTTTATCATCAACTGATAATAATCCATTTCTATGTTCTGTAAATGTCTTGCCTCTCTATTTTTCTCAATGTCTTTCTCACATTCTCTTCCTTCTCCCACCCTCTTCCCATACTGTATCCAGTATCCATTACCATTTTCCATGGTTCTATATCCTCCAATCTTTCAGTTTCCACCATAGAGTGCAGACAGTCAGTATATATTAAGTGGAGACATACAATGTCTCTCCTTCATAGCCTGGCTTGCTTCACTCAACAGTAACTCTTCCATATTTGTCCACTTTTTATCAAAACCAGGGTCATTTTTTAATGGTTGATTAGTATTCCATATAGTATGCCACAACTTTTTTAAACCATTAATCTATTTGTGGACATTTAAATTGGTTCCATGTCTTAGCAATTGTGAACAATGCTGCAATAAACATAGCTGTGCAAGCACTTTTCCAAATGAGCATTCTCCTGTCCTTTGTGTAGATACCCAGGAATGGGATTGCTGGAACATATGTTAGTTCTATTTGCAGATCTTTGAGGAATCTTCATATTGTTGTCCACAGTGGCTGGACCAATTTACATTCCCACCAGCAGTGTAGGAGAGTTCCCCTTTCACCACAGCCCCACCAGCACTTTTTTCTTTCTTTTTTTGATCTGCATGTCCATTATGATGAGGGATGTTGAGTATTTTCTATATGTTTTTGGATGTTCATATGTCTTCCTTAGAGAGTTGTTTTTTCAGTTCATTGTCTTATCTTTTAATTGGGTTAATCTTTTTTTTTGGGGGGGCGAAGGGTAAGCAGCTTGAATTCCCTATGTATTGGTTATCAGTCACTGACAGGGCCGTGCAGACAACACAAGCTGGTAAAGAGGCTGCCTCCCATACCTAAGGCAAGGCCTGGACTGGGAAGAAACTGCGAGGCAAGGCCGGCAGTTTACAAGCCCTAAATCTCCCTTGTGTCGCTGTACTGGCCTGCATTCAGTTTCTCTGCCGTGAGCTTTACTGTTATTACGGTACCCTGCAAGGGTAAAATATCACCCCCAACCTTACTGCAACCTTACAGTAAAGCCAATTAGTGATCCTGTAGGAAGGCGGTTTCCTAAGACAGCACGCAAGGGTCGGGGAACCTGAGATAGACTCCTCCACCTGCCTGTTTTAAGCTAAAATTAGCATATGTCAGGTTAAGTTAGTATAAGCCAAATTAGTGTTAGTAGTATATGTAGACTAAGTTAGTTTAAGGCTAGTTTTATGTAAATACCCCTTGTTAAAGCTGCAGGCCAAAGTTAACTCATGCTAGGCCTAGTTAGTGCATTCACTACATGACAGGGACTCAGAGATAAAACAAAAGAACTCACTAATTGACAGACTCAGCAAATAAAATACAGGAACCCACGGGTTTATAAAGAAAGGAAAAGCCTGGCTGGCGACAACAGGATGAACAAACCCAAAGGCTCCAGGGAAAGATTAACTATCTTAGCTGGGAGCTCTCATCTAAAGCAACAGGTAGTTTTTAACTACAAAGAGTTTCTCATCTATGTGCTGTTGACTATGAAAAACTGCTAATAAAACATCCTGTGTTGTCTCCTGAGCTACAAGATCATCTTCCTTTCCCATATGGGCAATAGGCTCACCCCCTTTCGCTGTAATATATAGATAGTCCGTATATTAACTGTGTCTTTAGTTAACAAGACAAAATTTCTATCTAGGCCTTTGTAACCAGCAATGTTGCCGCCCTGGCCTGGGACTGAAGTTATCAAGCTTTCTGCAAGTCCCCTCTTTGAAAGACCCTTCCCGGTAATCAAGATCTAAGAAGAAAATACAACAGACAAATGGACTTCCTCATCCTGAGAACTGTGATTGATTTTACCTGATCTGACAAGACAAACAGCATGTTTTTTAATTATTGTTTCCATGCTTGGTATTCCCTATTTTTTAAAGTAAATTTTTTACTTCCCCTCACCCCCCTTACTTCCTAAACATCCCTTAATAAATACGTATGTTTTAATAGCCACTGGGCTGCAGTCTGGAGCTGGCTCTGGCTGTAGCTGGCTGAGAACATGCTAAGGGGCATTGAGGTCTCAGTCTAATTTTTGTTCCTGATCACCCGTGTCGCCTTCTTGTGTACCCACCCCAGCTGGAGCAGGGCTTCTGGCAAGTCACTTATCTGAGGAATAGTTTACAAAAATATTTTGGTCAATCTGGCTATAATGTGTCTTGGAGAAGATCTTATTGGGTTGATTCTAATTGGGTTCCTTTGTATTTCTTGGGATTGGATCTTTGAGTGCCTCTCTAGGTTTGGAAATTTTTCTTGCAGGATTTCATGGAATAGATTACCAATGCCCTTATGAGACTCTTCGCCTTCCGGGATACTAGTCATCCAGATGTTTGAACATTTGATGGTATCTAGTATTTCTCATATATTATTCTCATATTTTTGGGGCCATTTTCTCAGTCTTCGTGGTGGCTTTTCTAGTCCAGTAATTTTCTCTTCTATGTCTGAGAGTCTATTTTCTGTATGATCTAATCTGCTTTTAATACTTTCAAGGGAGATTTTGACTTCCTGTATTATAGCCTTCATCTCTAACAAGTCCCTTTGATTATTTTTTAAAGTGTGTAGTTCCTCTTTTAGATCTTGCAAGAATTTCCTCACCTCCTGGAACTCATCAGCTCCTTTCTCCTTACTCCTCTTCAGTTCATTGTCTCGCTTCTCTTCCATCTTGGTTAGTTTTTTTTTTAAAGAGGTTCATTTTTGCTGTATGGCACGTGTGCTCACCAGACAGAGAGAGACAGAGAGACAGAAAGTGAGAAATCACCCCCCCGAGGGGATGGCCATGCCACAATCCCTTCTCCTCCGTTCTCCTCTCGGGATCTTGGGGATGCACGCACACGTGCCCAGTGTGTTTTAAGCCACCGGGTCCGGGACTCGAACTGCGGTCAACTACGTGGGAGTCCAGCAACATAGCCATTATGCTAACTCCTGGTCCCCTCCCATCTCAGTTAGCTTTGCCATTATGAATGTTCTAAATTCTTTATCAGGCATTTCCATAATTTCTCTTGAATTGTCTGTGGATGAAGAGGAGTTATTCTTTACTTTGGGAGGAGAGGTATGTTCTTGCTTTCCCATATTTCTTGTGGTTCTGTGGTGATTTCTACTCATCTGATGGATGGTGTGTTTCTTCCTAATTCTTGAAGCTCAATCTGAACATTCAGGAGTGTGCAGAAAGAGGTGTTCTGAAATCTTCTTTGCCATTCCGCTGTGATCCCTTTGTGTAGCAAATTCAGTATATATTAAGGAATATGTTAACCCTAATAGTATTTGGTTGTTTGGCTACTGTTCCCTTAGATCCGTCTAGGAGCACAGTAAATGGAGATTGAGGAGTGGAGAGATGAGATAAGAAGAAAAGGAAAGAAAACAGAGAGAGAGAAACAACAACATCAAAGAAACAGAGAAAAAAGTAAAAAAAAAAAAAAACAACTAAAAAATTATTATTTTTTTTAAAAAGCACAAAATAGAAATCACTAGAGAGGGGCTTATTAACAAGACAAAGGAGAGGCTGAAAGCAAGAGAATACCTTAAAAATTTTTAAAAAGAAAAAACTATGAAAAAATGAGAAGACAGAAGCAGACAGAGACAGAGACACAGAGACAAAGATAGAGAGAAGGTTAGAGGAGCTCCCTACCACTCAAGTTTGTGGGCTGGGGGCTGAATTATCAGTAGTAAATCCTCATTTCTCTATTTCCCCTGAAATCACTAGTTCTCAGGAGCCATGAGGAATCTTCTGAAGGCCTGCCTTTTGACTCTCCTGCCACTCAAGTTTGTGGACTGGAGGCTGAATTATCAGTAGGAAATCTTCATTTCTCTTATTCCCCTGAAATCACTAGTTCTCAGGAGCGATGAGGAATTGTCTCTGAAGGCCTGCCTTTTGCCTCTTCTGCCCTTTTTTTTTTGGGGGGGGAGAGGTTTTTGCTATAGGGCGCGTGCGCTCGCCAGCCAGACAGAGAGAGACATAGAGACAGAAAGCGAGAAATCACCCCCCAGAGGGGATGGTCACTCCGCAATCCCTTCTCCTCCATTCTTCTCTCAGGATCTTGGGCATGCACGCACATGCGCCGGCGTGAGTTTTAAGCCACCGGGTCTGGGACGCGAACCGTGGTCGACTACGTGGGAGTCCAGCGACATAGCCATGACGCTAACTGCTGGTTCCCTCTTCTGCCCATTTTTCTACTAGATTTGTCATATCTTTTTAAGAGAGATTTTTGTTTACTAGAGAGACAGAAAGCAAGAAAGCACCCCCAGAGGGGCTGGCCATGCCACAATCCCTTCTCCTCCATTTTACTCTCAGGATTTGGGGCACACACATACATGCTCCCATTGTCTTTTAAGCTGCTGGGTCCAGGACTTGAACCATAGTTGACTATGTGGGAATCTGTGGCAGGCACTGCATACGGAAGCCATCTTGAGCTATCCACCATCTTGAGCTATACACCATCTTGGAAAACATTAGGCTTCACTTCCTCACTGAGCAAACCATTTCTCAGAAATCATGTGACCAACTGTTCTCCCCGGAAGTGGTTGGGTTTCTAGGCAACGGGAGAGATCCACCCACACCAATGATTGGTTCATGCTGTTCTATCTCATTTGCATTTCGGGCAACCAATTGGTGCCCACCAGCTGTATATAACTCGCCATTTTTCCTCAATAAACGGAAGACAGAAGAAGAAGACTTGATGAGCACCTCGTAGTGTGTGTACATGTGTTTGTCCCATCTCTCACTCCCTCCCCCAGGGAACCTGTTCGACTGTCCTGCGGGTTGGGACACGAATCTAGTGATGTAACCATTACGCCATTGGTTGGTCCCAGAATTGTCATATTCTAATAACCGGAATGTGAGGTCTTTTAGTACATTATACAGCAGACCCCGAATATATGAGGAATACATTCTAAGGCATGCCTCCTAAGACTGTGTAATTTCCATTCATAAAGTACAGTAAAGGTATAGCTGAAATTTTCAAGTTTCTCCTTCACACCCATAGTAGAGTTAGCCATAAAGAGTGATGAATCCAAGCTGAATTTTTGATACGATTTGGTTATTCACTAGCTAAGTAACTTGCTTTAGCAAAATTAGAAATTATTTACATGTCATGATCTTTTTGGATTCTTTCATTCACCAGTTATTTCTTGGATATCCACAATGGGTCAGGCACTGGATTGAGGGGCAGAGATACAAAGATGAGCTACACACATATAGACCCTGTGCTCGTGGAGTTTCCATGTGTTGAAGCTTACTTGCATATTTTTGAACCTATATGAAGTATGTAAATTCCAAAGTTTTTTTTCAGTTTCTTTTTTAAAAAAATTATTTTACATTCATTCACTGAACATCATTACAGCATACAACATGTGATTTCCTATCCAGAATACACTGTATAGTGGCTTAATCATACATGTTATCATAGCAAATAATTTTCCACTTCTCGTTTCTGAAATTATATATATATATATATATATATATATATATATATATATATATATATATATTCCCCCTATTTATCACCCTCTGCCATTTCCCATGCTCCTCCCACACTGTCTCTGGTATCTACAGTTGCTTTCCATTCCCTTCCCCCCCACACACATTTTATTGATTCACAAAATATCTTAATTATTCTAACTACTTTCAATAGCAAGTTCAGATAATATATAGATACCTGTGGACCCAAAGCTGACTTTAGGCATGAAACTCTGTGGGTAGAATGGATATACTATAAAGTAGCACTTGGCTGAAGCTATATAGCTTACTGTGGTCATTAAGTAGGTATTTTAAAATATATTTTTAATGTCAAGAAAAGTGATTTTAGCTTGAATAAATAAAAATTTTAAAATGTTAAGAGTACTTTGCTTAAGACTTAAAGCCAGGACACAGGTTAGGATTCTGTCCAAATAGGAGGTACATGAACCTATTGGCAGCTCAAAAGAAGAGAAAAGTCCCCAAATCTGGAAAACAAAGCATAGCAGAAAACCAGTAATGTTTTAGTCAGAAGTCATAAAATTCTATTTCACCAATTCGGTCTTATGTACTTAATCTATCTTCTCTTGTGGTCCGATCTTTCTGTTTAAGTTCTAGAAGATAATATTCAACTCTGTATTAGTCCCTACCATTAAGTTGGCCATTTTCTTAGTTGTTTTTGAACTCCTATTTCCATGTGTCTGTATTTAATTTTCTTGGTACAGCACACTCTTCACAACTTTTTGGAGAGCTGGTCTGGTGTAGGTAAATTCTTTCAGGTTTTGTTTATCTGAGAATGTTCTTGTCTTCCCACATGAGGGATAATCTTGCTCGTACAGTATCCTTGGTTGAAATTGTTTTTCATTCAACACTTTGAATATAGTTTCCCATTTTTTTCTTGCTTGCATTGTTTCCTATGAGAGGTCCACTGTTAGTCTGATGGAATATCCTTTGTAGGTAACTTGACATTTCTCTCTTGCCAGTCTTAGTATCTTGTCTTTGTCTGTGGTTTTGGTCAATATGGCTCTATTGTGTCTTGGAGAAGATTTTCTTGGGTTGATTCTATTTGATATCCTTTGTATTTCTTGGATCTGGATCTTTGAATGCCTCTCTAGCTTTGGAAAGTTTTCTTCCAGGATTTCATGGAATAGATTATCAATGGCCTTATTGATTTCTTCACCATCTGGGATACCAATGATCCAGATGTTTGGACATTTAATGGTATCTAGTATTTCTTGTATATTATTCTCATTTGGGGGGCTATTTTCTCAGTCTTCATGGTGGATTTTTCTAGTCTAGTGATTCTGTCTTCTACATCTGAGATTCAATCTTCTGTATGATCTAACTTGCTTTTAATACTTTCAAGGGAGGGATTGATTTCCTATATTATAGCCTATATCTCTAATAGTTTTATTTTATGGTATTTCCTCTTTCAGATCATGCAAGAACTTCCTCACTTCCTGGAACTCATCGGCTCTTTTCTCCTGCATCTTCTGGAGTTCATTGTCTCTCTTCTCTTGCATCTCTATTAGTTTTGTCACTGTGAATATTCTAAATTCTTTATCAGACATTTCTGCGAGTTCCATTGTACCATCTGTGGATGAAGAGGAGTTATTATTTTCCCTTGGGGGAGAAGTATTTTCTTGGTTTCTCATATTTCTTGTGCCCCTGCAGTGATTTCTGGTCATCTGATGGGTTATACATTTCTTCCTAATATCTTTTTTTTCTTTTTTTTAAGAGTTTTTTTGCTATAGGGAGCGTGTGCTCACCAGACAGAGAGAGACAGAGAGATAGAAAGCGAGAAATCACCCCCCCCCCAGGGGGAATGGCCATGCCGCAATCCCTTCTCCGTTCTCCTCTCGGGATCTTGGGCATGCACGCACATGCACCTGGTGTGAGTTTTAAACCACTGGGTCCAGGATGCAAACCGCGGTTGACTACATGGGAGTCCAGCAAAATAGCCATTACGCTAACTGCTGGTCCCTCTTCCTAATATCTTGAAGTTCAATCTGAGCATTCAGAGGCGTGCAGGAGGAGGTGATCTGCAAACTCACCGCTGTTCTGTTTTCCTTCCTTTGTGTGGCAGATTCAGTGGGAATTGGGGAATATTCAGACCCTAATAGTATTCAGATGTTTGGCTTCGGTTCACTTACACCTGTCTAGGCATTCAGAGTGTGGAGAATGAGCAGCAAAGTGGTGAAGGTAAAAGAAAAAGGGAAAGAAAACAGAGAAAGAAAAAAATACAAAAAAAATTATTTATTTATTAAAAAATGAAAACCCTCACACACCACACAAAAGCACTAGTTCCAGTTCCAACGGTGGAGTCTTTGCCTCTCCTAAATGGAAGGGGGAAAGGTGAGAATTAGTAAGAGAAAAGAGGATCTGAGAGCTCAGAAAATACCTTCAAAAAGTTTAAAAAAAGAAAAGACAGGGAGCGTTAGAGACAATGATACAGGGATGGCCCTACCACTCGTTAATGGGGTTGGAGAGTGAAGTCTTAGCAGAAAATCTTCATTACTTTAGTCCCTAAAAGCACTAGTTCCAGCTCCAGTGGCAGAGTCTTTGCCTTTCCATTCATGAATGGGGTTGGTGGGTGAAGTCTCAGCAGAAAATCTTCATTACTCTGTAAATTCCAAAGTTCTAATCCAAATTTAAACTTTTCCTCAAACTTCTACCAGTTTTTCTTTCATATAGTTTTATGCTATTTTATACTGTTTACTAGACTTTCATTGAATAGCTTACTTTTGACCCAAATGCCCTGACTTTATCTCTCTCATTAATGCTTTTCTTCCATGAAACTTCCTGTGAAACCCTTCTTTCTTTCCTGGAAATATATATTTTTAGTGGCTATCATATACCAGGCATTGTTGCAGACATTGTGAGTCATGCAACAAATAAGACATAGTTTCTGTTCTCAGATTCTCAAACTAATAGGAAAGACTGCCCTAGAAGCAAATAATTATGCTGTAGCATAATATGTTAAGCACTCTAGTAGAGCCAACAGAAGGTTATAGAAAAATGAAGGAAGGGATGGGTAATTAATTCTGCCTGGTGACAACTTGCTTCACTGAGAAAGTGATATTTGATGTGGGCTTAAAAAACAAATAGGTTTTACTGCATAAGGAAAACATGAGCAAAGGCAATGGATGTGAAAATGTTCAGAAAACATGATATTTGTACACAGTACTACTTTAGGTCACAATAAAGAATGATTAGAGATAAGGTTAAAAAGATTAATATGGGTGAGAGTGTGAGGTGCTTTTGTTGACTTTCATAATGGATCCATTTTGTGTATAGTGAGGTGTTGAACTTCCTGATTGACTAATTGACAACCCCAAGTCTAAAAACCCATGACTAAGTATAGCTCTCCACTCTGTGGGGCAGCATTCTGGACCTCACTCAAGTACTGTGCTCACTTTTTATTTACAGTTACCTCAGACAGATCTCTGGCCATTTCTGTGATTAAGTCCTACTCATTAGTTCCCTTAATGATCACCACATATAAACTTACCATGATATCTCCAATATGGAGCAAATGCTTAGACTATTAGGATATCTCAAACATATCAGAGATATGGGGAGGATGGAGAGGGAACAGGAGAAATCTTACTGTCGGGGAGAAGGTAAGAGTGAGGAGAATAATGGAGGAGGAGTGAATTTTTGAGGAGGAGCAACTGGCTGATGCTAAAAAGAAAGCAATAGCTTACATTGCCATAGTGATATAGAGAGACCCTAAATTCATGAATAACTCAGGGCTGATAGCTGCCTGAGGTTTCTGCCTTCTGGCAAATTTACTGCCTCTCCCTGGAACTACAGGGTAACCTGAAACCTTAAACAGGTTAACTTCCTGCTTCTCTATCAATTCCATTTTAGGGCAGGTTCTGAGCCCTTTCCCCATTCCTAACATTTCCAGACCTCCCCTCCCCTGTTCCCCTATACAAGACCATGTCCAACCTGCAGCAGTCGGGCTGGAGATTCAGACTGTTAACTCCTCTGTTCCCACTGAGTTCCCACCGATGTAATAAAGAGTTCTCCTTTCTCTCCTAAGTGCCCTTTCTGCTCCTCAGCATCTGTTTTTCTGCAACAATACCCCTGTTCTTTTACTCTTCCAGGGAGCCATGACCATGAAACACAGCCTTGTTCCCATGGGTGCTCTTGAGACTGTTCTGGAAAACTCTGCTCTCATTTCTCCTTCCTCTTCCCCTTTGGTTGAAGAAACAATCCAGACAGGTAAGAACAATATAAATCCAATTCTCCTTTTATTCAACTACGTTCTATTCATGCCCTCTGAGGTTTCAATCTACTTTATGATACCAAATATCTGTGCTCACTAGCAGCAAAAGAATGATTGGAAGGTATAGTATCAGGGAGGGCAACTGTAGATACTAGAGATAGTAAGAATAGGGGTAAGATGGGGTGGGTAATAGGGTGAGGGAGGGAGGGGAACAGGGGTAAAAACCAATTTGTTTAATTGACACAAAAATGAAAAGTTATCTGCTGATGATAATGTATATGGTAATGTCTTTGTCTCTACTGATATGCACTGTATTTGTGCTGGGAAAACAAAGTTGTACACTGTAAAGATGTTTAGTGATTAAATGTAAAAACGAAAGAAAGAGAGAAAGAAAGAAAGAAAGAAAGAAAGAAAGAAAGAAAGAAAGAAAGGAAGGAAAGAAGGAAGGAAGAAAGGAAGAAAGAAACAGTGAATAAGAAAAAAAATCTTCCTTATAAATCCAACTTCTCTTACAAAGGCTTTTCCCACTCTGATAGGCTCCCAAACTAAGTCAGCCACCTTCCCTATATCACTAGAAATTTTTCTGCCATGCTTAGGAGTTTAAATTTTGTCCTGTAGGTCATCATCTCCAAGATTGTATTTCGAATAACTCTACATGTTCCATAAGATGTTAATAGGTGTCATTTGAAAGAAGGGTTCCATTGTCAGATAAGTTTGAGAAACTCTAAAACTTCCCTTTTGAAAGTCACTATGGACATTAGTGCAGTAAAGATTCTGAAAATACTTTAATAAATACATCTGTCTAACTTTGTTTAATCTAGCATCTCCCACACTTTATTTTACCTCAGAATCTTTTTTTCTGTGCAGTATTTATTAATATCTAAGGAACATTAGTGGTAACTAGATAATAAATTAGAATTTCCTGGTAGAGGCATTGCTGGAGCAATGAAAGATTTTAAACAGGATAGTAACAAGTCAGATATAAGTTTTGGCAAGATTTCCCTGGAAATAGTATGATAGATTTGTCAATTAGAGAGGACTTTACTAAACATAGTGACAATAATTCAGAAATATTGTTGTGGGCCCTGACTAGGTCATGACAGTGGCAAAAGAGAGAAAGAACAGGCTGGATTAATATTATGTTTTAAGTTCATTTATTTCTTCCATAGTGAGAGAGACAGAGGAAGTGTGGAAGAGTGAGAGAGAGAGAGCATCCCCAGCAGAATCTTGATGCTGTGATCTACCTTCAGCTTCAGCTAGATTATGGGTATATACTTGCCTTGCATACTCAGGGAGGTCTCCAGGTTTGAACTGGGAACCATCACATGTGGGTCAACCTCACAGATCACGTTTTACCACTGTTTGACCCTATGGATTAATTTTTGGAAATAATTATTTAATTTTATTTATTATTATTTTTTAAAATTTGCTATAAGGCACCTGTACTAATCAGATAGAGACACACAGAAATAGAGAAAGAGAGAAAGGAGGGTGCTTTGCAGATGCCACTGCCTGAGTCTCTTGCCTTCAACCGTGGCCAACCCCATTGTGTTTGACATTGTTGTTGACAGCGAGCCCTTGGACTCTGTCTCCTTTGAGCTGTTTGCAGACAAAGTTCCAAAGACAGCAGAAAACTTTCATGCTTTGAACACTGGAAATAAAGGATTTGGTTATAAAGGTTCCTGCGTTCACAGAATTATTCCAGGGTTGGGACCAGCAGTTAGCGTAATGGCTATGTTGCTGGACTCCCACGTAGCCGACTGTTGTTCGAGTCCCTGATCCGGTGGCTTAAACTCACGCTGGGCATGTGTGCATGCATGCCCAAGATCCTGAGAGGAGAATGGAGGAGAAGGGATTGCGACATGGCCATCCCCCCCAGGGTGTGATTTCTCGCTTTCTGTTTCTCTCTGTCTTTCTGGCGAGTGCACGCACCCTATGGCAAAAAGAAAAAAAAAAAAAAAAAAAAAAAAAAAGAATTATTCCAGGGTTTATGTGCCAGGGTGGTGACTTCACATGCCATAATGATACCAGCAGCAAGTTAATCTATGGTGACAAATTCAATGATGAGTACTTCATCCTAAAACATAGGTCCTGGCATCTTGTCCATTGCAAATGCTGGATCCAACACAAATAGTTCTAAGTTTTTCATCTACACTGCCAAGACTGAGTGGTTAGATGTGGTCTTTGGCAAAGTGAAAGAGAGCATGAATATCATGGAAGCCATGGATCACTTTGGGTCCAAGAATGGCAAGACCATCAAAAAGATCACCATTGCTTACTATGGACAACTCTAATGAATTTGACTTGTGTTTTCTCTTAACCATCAGACTGTTCCTTCTGTGGCTTAGGAGAAGCACCCTTCTACCCCATCTGCTCGCTATGTCCTGTAATCTTCTTTGGGTTCCATATTTTCCTTATTCCCCTCCAAATCTAGCTGAATTGCAAAGTTAAGTTTATGATTATGAAGTGAAGACTAAGTAACAGTTTAAATAAAAAAGAGAGTGAAGCCTTTTGAGCCATTTTTTCTCTGTCTTCTCAGGCCCGCTCCTACATCTTAAGAGTACTTTTACTTAATAAACTACTTTTTCCTTATACTATTTGTGTGTTTCATTCAATTCTTTGTCTGAAGCATCAAAAGCCTAGATATAATCACAGAAGCCATCTCACAACATATATTATGGTGAGCCACTGTTGTGTGATGTGGCAAGGGGGAGTTTTGGAGGGGGAGTGAGAGAGAGAGAGAGAGGGAGAGTTTATGTGTTTAGGAATCACGACTTAAATAGAGGTTTGATCGACTCTTTTTAGTTGTCCAAGTAGTTATAGTCAATTTGTGTTCAAGCCTGTAGAAGGACAGGACTCAGGTTTGTCTTTTAGGTTGTTTTAATCACACAGGGAAAAGGGGGCTTACAAGTCACGATGGGATGTGCAGCACAGAGCTGTCTTATGTTGGTGTGGCAACAGGGAATGTAGTCCGCAGGTGTGTGAGGGAGGCTGAGTGTTGAGTATGGTAGGCATCTACAAGGCACAGCCAGCGAGCTGGAGAGGAGCTCCATGGAGATCTTAGAGAACAATGGTGGTAGCTGCCATGAGATGACTAAGGACGTACAAAGAGGAAAAGTCCACCCAGTGATTTTAGAGTACAGAGACCAGGACTGGTAGCCCACAGCGGAGCATCAAAGATGGCAGAGTGGAGAGCCATCTGGGAGAGGAGGAGTTGGTGTGTGAACCGGCAGGGCCTCTGGTAGCAAGTTAGGTCTCAGATGTAGTGAGGTGGGATCTGGCCCATGCAGAGGACAGAGCCGATGAGCTGGGCTCAGGCTCTTCTTTTTATGTCTGATTTTGACAGGCTCATGGTGACTTGACAAAACATCAAAATATTTTTGTAATATTTTACATGTAAGTCTATGGGATTTTGGTCAAAACAAATTGGGATTTGTTTATATATTTTTGCCAGTCATGAGGGAGGGTGAAGCGTAGACCATGTTTACGTCTTTCATGTTATCAGTCAGCATATGGCTAATCTGCTATTAGCGATAAGCACTAGGGTGTCGGCTGAATGTTGAATTGTTGGTAACATAAGTAATGCCCATCTGAATGTACTACAAAATGGAGTCAAGTATGGTCTCAGCAAGCAGCCTTACCATCAAACAGTTTCTTTACAGCAAACTACTAACTTAGTCATTAGACAATACGTCAAGTGTAACAATTTTTCTTTTTTTTCTTTTTTCTTTTGTTTCTTTTTTTCTTTCATTTATTTATTTTTACATTTTTCCACAAACATTTACTTTACATAGCAAAAAATTTTAGCTCATACTCCATAATTCTTGACAGTTTACAAACAACTTTCAAAATTTCAGAATACTGAATTTTAAAGATAAGGTTCAAAATATCTCTTACAATTTTGTATAATTTTATAACTCTATAACAACAGAAGCAGTATGGTTTCAAATATATATATATATATATGTATATATATATATATATATACACATATATATATATATATATATATATATATATAGAGAGAGAGAGAGAGAGAGAGAGAGAGTGTAGAGTACAGACACTCAGTATATATTAAGTGGGGACATACAATGCCTCTCCTTCATAGCATGGCTTGCTTCACTCAGCAGTAAGTCTTCCATATTCATCCACTTCCTTTCAAAAGCCAGGGTCTTGTTGTTTATTATGGATGAATAGTATTCCATTGAGTATATGTGCCACAGTTTTTCTAACCATTCATCAGTTCGTGGGCATTTAGGTTGTTTCCATGACTTAGCAATCGTGAAAAGTGCCACAATAAACATCGATGTGCAAGCACTTTTTCGATTAAGTATTCTTCTGTCCTTCGGGTAGATACCAAGGAGTGGGATTGCTGGATCATATGGTAGTTCTATTTTTAGATTTTTGAGGAATCTCCAAATTGTTCTCCACAGTGGTTGGACGAATTTACAATCCCACCAGCAGTGTAAGAGAGTTCCCTTTTCACCACACCCCCTCCAGCACTTATGATTTTTTGTTTTTTGAATCTTAGACATTCTGACTGGGGTTAGGTGATATCTCATTGTTGTTTTGATCTGCATTTCTCTTACAATGAGGGATGTTGAGCATTTTTTCATATGCCTTTTAGCTATTCGTATGTCATCTTTAGAGAGTGTTTTTTTCAACTCATTCTCCCATCTTTTAATAGGATTGATTGTCTTTTTCCGGAACAGCTACTTGAGTTCCTTGTGAATTCTGGTTATCAGTCCCTTGTCTGATGCATAGTTTACAAAAATATTTTCCCATTCTGAGGACTGTCTGTTCACACTAATCACTGTGTCTTTTGCCATGCAGAAACTTCTTAGTCTGATGTAATCCCACTTGTCTACTTTAGGGATCATAGACTGTGTGTTGGGAGTCTTTAAGAAGTTTTTCCCTACCCCAATGTCTCCCAGAATTTCCCCGGTGTTTTCGAGGAGCAGTTTTATAGTTTGAGGTCTTAGATTTAGATCTTTGATCCACCTTGACTTTATTTTTGTCTGAGGAGAGAGGTAGGGGTTCAGATTCATCTTTCTGCAAGTGGAGATCCAGTTTTGCCAGCACCATTTGCTGAAGAGGTTTTCTTTTTCCCACTGGATTGACTGGTACCCCTTGTCAAAAATCAGTTGGCTGTATGTTTGAGCATTCATTTCTGGGGACTCTATGCTGTTCCATTGGTCCACCTGTCTGTTCCTATGCCAGTACCATGCTGTTTTGATTACCACAGCTTTGTAGTATATTTTTGGGTCAGGGAGTGAGATGCCGCCCACTCCACTCTTCTTGTGCAGAACTGCTTTGGCAATACGGGGTCTTTTATGATTCCAGACAAACTTTATGATTGTCTTTTCTAGATCTGTGAAGAATGTGTCTGGTACTTTGATTGGCATTGCATTAAATAGGTAGATTAATTTGGGTAAAATTGCCATTTTGATTATATTAATTCTTCCAATCCAGGAACATGGGATGTCTTTCCACTTTTTTGTGTCATTTTCAATTTCTTTTTTTATCTTCTCATAGTTTTCCTTGTGGAGGTCTTTAACTTCTTTAGTTAGATTTATCCCTAAGTATCTTATACTTTTTGTGGCTATGGTAAATGGAACAACTTTTTTTAGTTCTATCTCAGTCTGCCTGTTGTTCGTATACAGAAATGCTATAGATTTCTGGATATTAATTTTGTATCCTGCAATGTTACTGTATTCATGTATTACTTCCAGAAATTTTTTTATGGAAACCGTTGGGTCTTCTATGTATTCAATCATGTCATCTGCAGATAGAGAGTTTCACCTCTTCTTTTCCTATTTGAATGCCTTTTATTTTTTCCTCTTTTCTGACTGCAATGGCCAAGACTTCTAGTACTATATAGAAGAAGAGTGGAGAAAGTGGACATCCTTGTCTTGTACCAGTTTTTAGTGGAAAAGCTTTCACCTTTTCTCCATTGAGGATGATGTTTGCCATGGGTTTTTCATAGATAGCTTTTATTGTGTTCAGAAATGACCCTTCTATGCCGATTTTGCTGAGAGTCTTGATTATGAAGGGATGTTGTATCTTATCAAATGCTTTTTCTGCATCAATTGATATGACCATATGGTTTTTATCTTTCTTCCTATTAATATGGTGTATTACATTTATGGTTTTGCGTATGTTGAACCAACCTTGCATTCCTGGGATAAAGCCTACCTGATCATGATGTACAATCTTTTTGATAAGTTGTTGTATGCGATTTGCTAGTACCTTGTTGAGAATCTTCGTGTCTATATTCATCAGGGATATTGGTCTATAGTTTTCCTTCCTTGTCCTGTCCTTATCAGTTTTAAGGATAAGGGTGATAGAGGCTTCGTAGAATGAATTAGGGAGAAATTCACCCTTTTGGATATTTAGAAATAACTTGAGCAGAATTGGGGTTAACTCTTCTTTGAAAGTTTTGTAGAATTCAGAGGTGAATCCATCAGGGCCAGGGCTTTTCTTTGTTGGGAGGTTATTTATAACCGATTTGATCTCCTGGCTTGTTATGGACCTATTCAGACTTTCTATATCCTCCTGGCTCAATCTAGGTAGATTATACATGTCCAGGAATTTGTCCATCTCATCCAAATTATCTTGTTTCTTGGCATACAGATGTTCATAGTATCCTCTAATAATGTTTTTTATTTCTACTATGTCTGTTGTTATTTTGCCTGCTTCATTACAGATCTGATTCGCCTGGTTCTTTTCTCTCTTCTTAATAAGTCTCGCTAGTGGTGTATCAATTTTGTTTATCTTTTCAAAGAACCAACTTTTACTTTCATTTTATTTTCTGTATAGTTCGTTTATTTTCTATTTCATTTATTTCTGCTCGTATCTTTATTATTTCCTTTCTCCTGGAGTTTTTTGGATCTTTTTGCTGTTGCTTTTCCAATTCTGTGAGGCATGATGTTAGGTGATCCATTTGCCTCCTTTCCATGCTCCTCTTATGTGCACTAATTGCTATGAACTTCCCTCTTATGACTGCTTTAGCAGTGTCCCAAAGATTATGGAAACTTGTGTCCTCATTGTCATTGGCTTCCATGAATCTTTTGATTTCAGTCTTTATTTCTTCAGTGATTGTGGAGTCATTCAGGACTAGGTAATTAAGTTTCCATGTATTTGAGTATTTTTGAGGATTTCTCTTGAAATTAAACTCAAGTTTAATTCCATCATGGTCGGTGAAGATACTGGGTATAGTTTCTATGCATTTGAATCTGTAGAGGCTTGCTTTGTGCCCAATAATGTGGTCAATCTTCGAGAATGTTCCATGTGGCGGTGAGAAAAAAGTGTATCTCGAGGTTTTGGGATGGAAAGTTATATAGATGTCTGTTAAGTCCATTTGATTTATGATATCATTTAGATCTTTGATCTCTTTACCTATTTTTTGTCTAGATGATCTATCCAGGGGGGATAGTGCAGTGTTGAGGTCTCCAACAATTAGTGTGTTGCAGTCTATCTCCCTTTTAAGATCTAGCAGTCTTTCCTTCACATATTTGGGTGCTCCTGTGTTAGGCGCATAGATATTAATAAGCGTTATATCTTCTTGATCGATTGATCCTTTTACTACAATATAGTGCCCTTCTTTGTCTCTTCGAACAGTTTTTGTTTTAAAGCCTATTTTGTCAGAGATTAGTATTGCGACTCCAGCTCTTTTTTGGTTCCCATTTGCATGGAAAATCTTTTTCCAACCCTTCACTTTCAGTCTATGTATATCTTTATCCATGAAGTGGGTTTCCTGTAGGCAACAACAGATAGAGGGTTTTTGTTTTTTAACCCATTCAGCCAGTCTGTGTCTCTTGATTGGAGAGTTTAATCCATTAACATTCAATGTTATTATCGATGTTAATGGATCTGTCCCGACGTTTAAGTTGGCCATTATCTTAGTTGCCTTTTACTCTTTTGTTTCTGGCTGTTACTTCTTTAGTTTTCCTGGAACAGTACTTTCTTCAGGGTTTCATGGAGAGCTGGTCTGGTGCTGGCAAATTCTTTCAGGTTTTGTCTGAGAAGATTTTAATCTTTTTTTCCCATATGAAGGATAATCTTGCAGGATACAATAATCTTGGTTGAAATTGTTTCTCTCTTAACACTTTCAATACATCTTCCCATTCTTTCCTTGCTTGCATTGTTTCCATTGAGAAGTCCGGTGTTAGCGTAATGGGGTGACCTTTATAAGTCACTTGTCGTTTCTCTCTTGCCAGTTTTAGTATCTTCTCTTTATCTGTGGTGTTAGCCAGTCTGGCTATGATATGCCTTGGGGAAGATCTTCTTGGGTTGATTCTATTTGGTGTCCTTTGTATTTCTTGGGTCTGGATGTTTGAGGGCCTCTCTATGCTTGGGAAATTTTCTTCCAAGATTTCATGGAATAGGTTTTCCATGCTCTTATTAGTTTCTTCATCTTCTGGGATACCAATTATTCAGATGTTAGGATGTCTAATGGAATCTAGTAATTCTCGTATGTTATCTTCATGTTTTTTTTTTTTTTTGTTATTTTCTCTACCTTTTTGGTGGTTTTCTCTAGGTCAGAAGTTTTATCTTCTACATCAGAGATTCGACCTTCAGCATGTTCTAATCGACTTTTAATACTTTCGAGAGAGTTTTCGATTTCCTGTGTTACAGACTTCACCTCTAATAGTTCCGTCTTATTGTTCCTCAGCATTTCTTCCTTCATATCATTGAAGGACTTTCTCATTTTGTAGTTCATTGTCTCTTTTCTGTTCCAGCTCATAGTACTTGTTCAACATGAATGTTCTAAACTCTATCTCGGACATTTTGGTAACGTCCTCTATTTTTTCAAGTAAAGGAAGGGAGTTACCGTGTTCCTTTGATGGAGACATATTTCCTGCTTTATTCAGGCCTGAGGTTCTTCTAATTCTAACCATTGGGAGAGGTGTTCCCTTTGAAAATCCTTTTACGAGAACGTTTCTTCGAATAGGAGCAAGTGTGTTTCCTTTCTGATGTGGAATGGAGACAGCCAAAGTCTCTCTTCAATTGTGTTTAGTAATGTAATCCAAGAAAAAGTATTCTCTTCAGGTGTACAAAGAAATGTATCTCCATCTTTTTTTTTTTTTTTTGGAGAGATTTTTGCTATAGGGCGCGTGCGCTCGCCAGACAGAGAGAGACAGAGAGACAGAAAGCGAGAAATCACCCCCCGGGGGGATGGTCACGCCGCAATCCCTTCTCCTCCATTCTCCTCTCGGGATCTTGTGCACACATGCACACGCGCCCGGCGTGAGTTTAAGCCACCGGGTCCGGGACGCGAACCGCGGTCAACTACGTGGGAGTCCAGCGACATAGCCATTACGCTAACTGCTGGTTCCCTCTGGTTACCTGTTTTAAACCTACTGAGAAAAAAAAAATTTTTTTTTTTAAGTGCAGCATGCAAGGAATCATATGCTGGCATTTGCTAAGACCCCACAAGGAAATTTTCCAGGAAAAGAGACTGTTCCCATAACTGACCCTAAAAGGGATTCTAACACCCCAATGGGGATAAACCAGAGAGCTAAATTCTTAGAGGCTCTCTTGGCAGGAATGGTCCTGAGGACCAAATGCATTACTAATATGGAATGGGATACAAAAGCCTAAAATTATAACAAACTTAAAATAATTGTACAGAATATGAAAACTCAACCACTTTCTGTGACATGTTAGAAGAAAGCTTTAAAAAATATACTAATCTAGATCCTACTTCTCCAGAGGGAAGAGCTCTTTTGGGATAATACTTCATTAACCAGTTTGCCCCTGATATCAGGCAAAAACTCCAAAAGCTACAAATGGGACCCCCACCTACCCACCCAATCAGTCTCTATTACTTGATACTGCCTTCATAGCATTTAATAATTGGGATCTCAAGGAGGGGAGAAAAGAACAAAATAAAACAAAACAAGCCAGGTTTATGGTTGTCCCAATTGGCAAAGCCCTTGATACCTGTAGACCCTCCAAGAGTTTATCCAAAAACCAGAGAGAGAAGCCTACAGACTTCTGCTTCAAGTGCTAGAGACCAGACACTGGGAAAGAGAATGTGCCCAGTCACTTCCTGGGCCCTGCTGTCAATGTCATGTTATGGGAAATGATCCCTGGAACTGGAGGGTTGACTGTCTGCTTTCCTGAAGAGGGGGAATGGCCAGACAAGGCCCTCATGAGCCAAGGGTAAGAAATCAATGACTGAGGAAGCCCAGGGAAATCCTCTATGCCCCTGTCTGGAGAAGTAATCATAACCATTGAGGAACCCTGGGTAACTCTGGACATCATGGGTAAGCCAATTTCATTTCTTTTAAATACAAGGACTACTGACTCTGTTATCCCTTCTTTTTCAGGAAGGGCTTCCTTGTGAACCATGGAAATTATGGGAATGGAGGAAAGAAATATTTTAAGTTATTTCACCCCTTCCTTGGTATTCTAATTAGAGAGCCAAGTATTCTCACAAAAATTTCTAATAGTTCCTAGCTGCCCAGTCCCCCTTATGGAAAAATATATACTTGCTAAGCTGGGGACCACCCATCCTTTACATTTAAAACTCCAAGTATTATGATCATTCAAGATTCTAACGGGGTACCAAACCACATATATGATAAAACTGACCTCTGGCCTGGTGCTCTAGACAACCAGAAAGGGCTATAACAGCATCTGCTGTAAAAATACAACTTAAGGACCCTTCCAAATTCCCCCATTATAAACAATACCCAGTAAGACCTGAAGTTAAAAAAGGACTTAAACCCATTGTAAAAGGATTGTTTAAATTTGGGCTACTAAAGCCTTGTCAGTCCCCCTGCGATACTTAATACTACCAGTACTTAAGCCAACTAAGAAATACAGGATCATCTAAAACCTAAGGTTTCCAACCCAAATTTGACTAAGGACTGCTGGTTTTGTTTATCTTCATCCTCAGTGCAATACACAGCTGTCCCTATTTCTATTTGACTAGTGCAATGGCTCTTCATTCTAAGTATGAGAGGTCCACATACCCATTTAATAAATATGCAGCACTTGCAGGATTTTCAAATAACTAAATGGGCTAAGGATAGTTAATCTTCTCAAAACCTTCCAATAGAATTTAGCAACTGTGGCCTCACTAGGAGCCCGTTTGAGACCTACAATAGTAACTATTCCCTTAAAATTCTAGGCACTCATCTGTGTTAAAAATCTCATAATACAACTCAAAGATGACCACTGGGTAACTTAGACCAGTCCTCTGCAATCATACTGCTTCACAAATCCAACAGCATTTGTTGGATTCATAGGGAATCTGGTTAAAATTCTAAAACTATTTCCTTTGATCGTTGCTTTTCTTGGGACCCCAATTAATGCTAATTCTCACTCTCATTTTGGGGCCCTGTGTCTTAAATCTCCTAACCAAGTTTATCTCTTCTTCCTTAGAAGCTGTAAATTTGCAAATGACCATATGACAAGGATATCAACCACTTGGAACCTCCACTGAATCCTACTGTGAGTCATCCAACACCAAAGTTATCCCTCTTCATAGCTCTCTTCATGACACACCTCAGGACTATTTCAACGGACTGGCCCTGGCCCCTTTCTACCCCTAGATCAGGTAGGGTGAGAGTTCTATGATCCCCAATAGGTAGAGTCAATGCCCCTTTCCAGCATGACCCAGTTACAGAAGACAGACCTTCAGTTCCCCAAAAGATTTATGGGGATCATGCCTCTCAAGGGGAAAATAAGGCAGGAGAAAGCTAGCAAATGAAAGCGGGTAAGGGTGCTGGAGCATCTGTCCATGTAGCTAAATATAGAAAAAAAACCCATCAAGGCAGAAAACTTCCTGCTCAAGGTAATGTAGGCAGGAGAATAGTGTGTGTGGGGGGGGGTGTGTCTAGCTGATTAAGCAACATTTAATATAGCCAGTGAGTAAATCTGTGGGCCCAGACACTTATGAAATAGTCAATGAGAAATCAGTGGGCCCAGCCACATCTGATAGAGCCAATGGAATGAGGATAATTAGTGGGCCCAGCCAATGCTCAACCCACACGACCTAGGTTAAAAATTATAAATTGGCAGAATCAATTGCTGGGGCCTTTTAAACCACTCATTCTTTATCAGCTCAGGCCTGCTCCTACCTCTCAGGAGTGTACTTTTACTTAATAAACTACTTTTTCCTTGCACACACACACACACACACACACGAGAGAGAGAGAGAGAGAGAGAGAGAGAGAGAGAGAGAGAGAGAGAGGATGAGAAAGCAAGCTGCCAGGTCCAGAACTCGAACAGTGGTTGGCCATGGGAACCCAGTGCTTTAACCACCATGCCACCTGCTGCCACCCCCATGGATTAATTTGAAAGTGGTGAAATTGATAGGACTTGGTGATAAGATGTGAGGTTGGGAAAAGGAAGATAATTTGACTTGTAGTGAGGTTAAGGTGCTTGGTGGAGATTGGTAAATTGGATATATTGGGCTGTTGTTTATAAAAATTATCCGAGTTAGAAATAGATATTTCAAACTGGAAACAGTGTAAAGTGAGCGAATAGGGTGGGACCCCACCAAGATCCAATATTTAAGGTAAACCAAAGGAAAAAAAGGCTAGTAGTCTGAGTGGGTCTTTAACTTTTGGTCATTTCCCATGTTTTTAAGTTTGTCTCTTACTGGTTGCCTTTTAAAAGAAGAGATATTTGCGTTTTCATTTACTCTTAAAATTATTGGAATACAACTTTCAGAAAAACTTTTAAACTAAATTTAGTATGGATTTAAAACATAGACATCAAGTGAATTCCCACAATAGGCTATCAGGATGGCTGCAAATACCTTAGGATTATGAAGTCAAAGGATCATTATTAGATCAAAGTGACCTATCAGAGATACCTATGTTAACTGAAAAATGACCCTGAGTAAGACATCTATCTATCCTAAAGATGTGCTTGGTAGTGGTGTGGGCAGAAAGTAAGCATTTATATTTGAGGACAGCAGATTACTAAAGAAAAACTTGTACATGAATGTTTAAAACAGCATTATTCATAATAGCTAAAAAGTGGAAACAATCCAATGTCCATCAACAAGTGAATGGATAAACTCAATGTGGCATATATGCACAATGAAGTATTACTCAGTCATGAAAAAGGATGAAGTACTGATACTTGCTATGATATGAATGAGTCTTGAAAACATGCTAAGAAAAAGAAACTGTCACAAAAGACCACATCTTATATCATTTCATTTACATGAACTGTTCATCACTGGCAAATCAATAGAGATAGCAAGTGGGTCTTTAACTTTTGGTCATTTGCTGTGTTTTTAAGTATATCTCTTATTGATCGCCTTTTGAAAGAAGAGACATTTGTATCAGGGGCTGGGGGAAGATGGGGAAATGGGCAGAGATTGCTAATGTGTATTGGGTTTGTTTCAGGAGTGCTGAAAAACAATACAAAATTTAGATAGTGGTGGTGATAGCGCAACTCTATAAATATACTAAACACTATTGAATTTTACACTTTTAACAAGTAAAATTTATGGTATATAAATTACACCTCAATTTAAAAATTGTAACTAAGACTAAAAATGAAAAGTGGAGTAATGGAGTGGTGGCTGCCTGGCCATCATTTGAGTCCTTCATGGATCCTTTAGGACCTGGGGTGTCAAGTTCAGAGATGAAAACCTGGGGGAGTAAGTCTCCCCTTTGATGAATGATTGAGGAATGTTCCTCATGTAGAACTCCTGCGAGAGTTGCAAGGAAGGAATTCCTAACACCCTCCCCTACCACACACAGCCTCTCCCCATCTTCCCCAAAGATGGTAAGTGGCAGGTGAGTTTCTTCTCCGAGACAGTGCTTCTTTGCTTTTGGTCATGTAGTCCTTTCACAGGAAAAGCAGTTTCTGGGTCTCTGAGTGGCCATACTGTGTCTTATGCTGATCAAACAGTTTATGCAGGGCAGCCATATAGAGTGTATGGTATTTGTCCACCATCTCCTGGCTTGGATTTTCAATTTTGGGCAGTGGGAGAGGCTCTCCAACTGTCAAATGAGATGGGAAAAGAGAAAGAAAGGGTGTTAGACTCTCCTCTTCCTTTAACCTCCTTCTCCTCACGTGGAGCAGACCCTCTGGAATCCCGTGTCACCTTCTAGCTTCTACCCTTCTGCTGCCCTCTTCTTTGGTGGAGGATGGGTAGGGAGGGCTGAGACTAAGGTTGAGAAAAGTCTGAGGTGGCCTTGGGGCTGGGAGTTGCACTCACCTATGGTGACAATAGGCTGGGAGTATGGCAGGAGTCCAATGGAGCCTTTACAGAAGCCTCGTCCATAGAAGAAACAAAAATAGAAACCAACAATGCGGCGGAAACAGTTTTGAAACTTGTACATCTTGCTGTCCTTATGGAACAGCACCTGCTCATATACCTCGGTTTCTCCAAAAGTAAAGGTGGGGACCAGATGAGCCCTGTAGGAAAACCATGAGTTATTTCTCAAATATAGTCTATGGTTGGAACCACCAGGGAAGAACATTTGTTCATGCTTATATATTATGATAAAATCCCTGTGGCATAAAACTTATTTTCTTGCACTAAACAGGCTCCCCCATTTAGTGTCTCTTGTCCTAAAATTTTCATTTTTTTCAGAGGTCTTTTATTGTAGGGTATGTGCACTCACCAGAGAGACAAAGAGAGGCAGAGGGAAAGAAAGTGAGCAATCACCCCAAGAGGGCCACTCCACAGTCCCTTCTCCTCCATTCTCTTCTTGGGATTTTGGGCACACACACACATGCACCCAGTGTGAGTTTCAAGCCTCTGGGTCTGGGACTTGAACTGTAGTTGGCCATGTGGGAGTCCAGCACTCCAACCAGTATGTCACCTGCTGACCCCTTGTCCTGTAATTTTCAAAGCCAGTGAGAATGCTACCTTTGAGCCAAGATAACAAGGGCAAGATATGGGGGTGAAAGGAGGGAAGAAAATTGGACAGAGATCCTCAAAGTCTAACATCATGAAAACCTTCCAAGAAGTATCAAAGAGGGGAATATCTGATTCTGTTCCTTTTAGTTGAATGCAGAGAGAAGGTGATAATAATTTTGCACAGCTGTATGTAAATGATATGCCCATCACCCAAGAGAGCTATGTCTAAGGTATTCTGTTTTTGGGGCATGGGATTAGAGCAGAGAAAAATGGTTTTCTTTTCACAGACTATGGGAATCCACTTGGAATAGTGCCCTAGGTGGAGAATCAGGCCCCTTGAGTTCCTTAAGTGAGGAAAGAGAACTCAGTCACTCTTGTATGAATCTTTAGGAGTTGCTCATAACAATCTCCCTACACATTGACACAAGTGACCTTATTGGTTCTTTCCCGTGAAGACAGCAGAGGACACAGTGGGGAAAAACAGAAGCCCAGGTTTAGATGGCTGAAAGTCACTGAAAGAGTCAGTGAATAGCAGGACCTTGACTAGAACCCAGAAGCCCTTCCTCCCAGCTCAGAGCTCTCCCTACATTATGCTCCAAACTGATAACAGGCCTCTCAGGCAAGGTCCTTAGAAGAAATACTCTCCTTTTCTCTGAGTCTGCAATAAGACAGTTGTCCCTGTGTCCAGTAAGCTGGACTGTTGACCTGATGGGACATCCAGCAGCTCCAGCCTTGGGCTTTTGTTCTTCATCCTTAAGTCAGAGTGACTCACATTCATTGATCTCTACCTACAGGCATAGGTAGGTGCTTTTTGTGGATGAATTCATTTAAAGCCTACAATCATCCCCACATAGTAGATACAATTATTGGTGACCACATTATAAAGAAAAAAATACCAAGTCTCAGAATAGTGAAATGACCTGTCTCCGGTCACGTGGTAAGTCATGGAGTCCAGGACTTTCAATCAGGCTCTGACTCCAGATCCTGCACTCATACTCACTATATGGGACTGCCTCTTGCACTTAACTATTAGCAGACAGATACCAATATCTGTATTAATAGAGATCATGTGAGGATCATCTATAAACTAGAGCCATCATAGCTCAATCTTCCCTGCTACTGAACCTGGGTTTACAATTTGGTTTCCTGGGAACTGGTCCATCTAGCTCAGAAGGAACAGATGATTTAAACCTTCCTGAAATTCTATGCCCATCTCTCCTACTCAATTGTAAGTTCCCTGAGGGTGAAACTTGTGTCTGATTCATCTTGGCATTACCTACTGGGTCATGCTTCTTAGAGAAGGTCACCCACTCCTCTCCTGGAAGGAACACCTACCCGTGTTGGAGGGCTGTGCGCACAAACCCCTTGCGCTTCTGGAGGATGAGGGTGGTGGCGTTGGGCACGCTTTGCAAGGCCTCTCCTACACCTCCCACTACAATGCCCACAAGGTTGCCAGTGCCATGGCTCAGCAGGTAGTCAATTGCTGGCTGACTCACGGAACACACACCTGAAGAGAATCAAGGAGCACAGAGAGGAGCAAAATGATCAAGAGAGGAGAAAATGACTGAGGAACACCTTTCTCTCTGCTCTTCACTGGTTTGTTTGTGTGCCCTCTGTTGCCATGGGTTATAGGAGGAGAGGGTCAATGAGAGGGAACTACAAAATGTGGAGATGAGAAGGATGTGGACCAACAGAAAACATTTCACTTTCAGGCAATATCTTCACTTTGCAGGAAGCACTAAGTCGAAACTAGAATAGTAAGGCTTTCAGTGGAATAATCAGAAGGACTTTCTGAATCTCAACTATACTTGCTACCCTTTCCTTTTCCGTTAATAGCAACAACTATTATTTATTGAGCACATACTCTGTAGCAGGCATTATGTTGAATGCTTTACTTACATTATTTTAGTCATCATACCATATCTGAGGTTAGACTATCGTCATAAACACCACTTAACAGATGAAGAAACTGAGGCCAGTAAAGATTAGCTAGTTTACTCAAGACCAGGCAGGAAGTGGCAGAGCCAGCATTCATACCCAAGCAGTTTAACTCCAGAATGTATGCTTTTGACTGCAAAGCTATGATGAGGGGGGAAGAAGTGGGAGGAGGAGAGGAGGGGGCTTAAAAGGGTGTACTTCTAAGTAGAGAAATAGATCGGAAGCTCATATAAGTATGGTCAGAAGCACCTTTGGCCATAAGGTAGTCTCTAACAATGGGGATCTTGAAGAACCAGGACAGCGTGGCCAGGTGAGGAGTGATGCCTGGGAATGTCTTTGAAAAGCCTGTGGCTTCAGTGCAGAAGTTGCAGAAGGCACCAAAAGTCAGGAGGCCATGGGGGTGAACCCCCATGAGGTAGTTGTGCTCAGGTGGCAGGTCTTTGGTCTTCAGGATCTGCAGCCATGGAGAGAAATGCCAGAAGTTGTGGAATGAGATCACATGGGGTTGCAGGAGATCACAGTATGAAGCCACTTTGAGTATCAGGGTGTTCTCTCAAGCAGTGTTCCAACACATAAATCATGAGTGGGTTTCAAGGGGCCAAGGTATTGGTCTCCTCTACCTCTGGGTAACAAGGGAGGATCTGCTATGCTTCTTGCCTATGGCTGCAAGTAATCTTGGCCATCTATGTCAATGTGGAGCAGACAACAAACATTACCCCCCAGTTTTTAGCTGACAAAGCACATTGCTATGCTGATCCTTCTATGGACATTGTTTTCTTAAAGAAATATTTCTTTAAATTTATATTTATTATTGCTATTATTTTTAATTTTACCAGAGAGAGACAGAGAAAGGGAAAGCAAGAAATCAAGTTGCCAGGTCCAGGACTTGAACTGTGGTCAACCATGTAGGAATCCAGCACCTCAACCACCACACCACCTGCTGGCCCCCTCTATGAGCATTGTTATGTGAAAAAGGTTAAAAATCAGGGCAGTGTTTGTTGTCTATTTCAAAGAAGGATCAGAATAGAAGCACATATTTGGAATCTCTTCATGGTATTAACTACCCCCAACATTCTTCCAGTGCTTGCTTAAGTAACTTTTTTTGGAGAGATTTTTGCTATAGGGTGTGTGAGCTTACCAGAGACAGACAGAGACAGAGAAGCAGAAAGCAAGAAATCACCCCCCAAAGGGTATGGCCATACTGCAATCCCTTCTCCTCCTTTCTCCTCTCAGGATTTTGGGTACGCATGCACACGTGCCTGGTGTGTGTTTCAAGAGTGCTCAGTAGAAATATTACATCGGTAAGAGGGTGGGTGAAGGAGTAAAGTCTGAGGAAGGACACTAAGGAGAAAAATAGAGAGGCAAGGCATTTATGAGACAAAGAAATGGATTATTATCTATTGAAGATAACTTTATAGTATTGTCAACTGCACTGGTGAGAAGTGTACACATGTTGGAATATTCACTTTGTAAGCTAAGTAACATAATTGAATGTATAAAATAAATAGAAAAAAATACTTGAAAAGAAAAAGAAACATTACATCCCAAAGTAAATTAACTGCATTTTTCTGAGATACTCATTTTCCTTATGGACAACCCCAGTCCTTTGGTATAAATGCCTAGTATTTTGGGAACTGGAGGGACACTGGGGAAGAAACACTTACCGTAATGGGGAAATAGTCTCTGATGTGGGTCCAAACACACCAGTTCCTTACCCAGGCTGAACGCCTGCCACCTGAGATAAAAATATCAGTAGGAGATGGTGTCAGTATGTGCCACCCCATACCTCCCCCACATTTAGGACTTTCCTTAAGGACCATGGCTCTCCTAGAGAGGTGGAAAAAAAAGAGACCTCAAGGATAATCCTGTTTGGTCCATCTCCTGTGACTCTGAGAACTTGGTGGCGAGGGATTTGGCATGTTGAGTGGGACTCCCTGGTTGCATGTTTAGGTGGAGGATTCTTCTTTCTAGATCCATGAGCCTTACCTTTCTCTGGGGTCTTCCAGTCCAAGAAAAGCCAGGCAAAGTAAAGTGCTGGTAGAGGCCACCAGGATGTAAACAGCAGGTAAACCAATAATGGCTGCAAGATCCAAACTAACAGAGGATTGGGTCAAACCGAATTTGTGCTGCCAGTAAAACTTGACCATGTCCAGTCCTATTACCTGCTCTCTGCACTACCCGAGCCTCTAGTCCTGGCCCTCAGCATAATCCGGGTTCTTCCCATCCATCATCCATGTCCACTTGTCCTTCAAAAATTTCCTTGATCATCAGACACAAACCTTATGTCTCTTTGACTGTCATCCCTGTCATCTGCCTTCCTGCCTAGCCACCATAGCTCTACTCCTGCTCTCTGCCTGCCACCAGCTTTTTGTACTCCTGCCCCTATTCATTTGTCGTATTTTCCCTCTTATTTCCAGTCTTCCTTCCTGTCTGTCATCCTTGAACTCATGTTAAGCCATTAACCCACCCCCTTTCTCCTGTACTATCCGTATCCTCCTATACCCTGCCCATCTAGCATCTGCATCCCTGTTCTGTTTCTTATCCACCATTATGGTCTTCTTGCCCATTCACCATTCCTGCCATCACCTCTATCTGCCCCTATGCTACCACGACCTCTTTCCTAGAATAAAAAACTCTAGGGTTCAAACACAGGCTCTACTTTTCCAAGCCTATAATGTTTTCTCTGACCCACTCCTAGACATCATTTTCCCTCTTTAAAGAGTGAGGGTTAGGAAGTGGCTGAAATTAGCTAGATCTAATCATATCCATTATTATGATCCTGTTCTGCCCCCTTCCTGTTTTCACTGTCCCCTGATCTCTACCACTTCCTTCTCCAGAGCACTTACGGAACTCAAGACTACTTGACTTTACTTGCTAGTACCATCTCAGATGATCTAAAGTTCAGAGATGGGATGTCTCATGACCACCAAAATCACCCTAGATCTGGCCAGGGCCTCTGACTCTTGCTTCTCTCTGTGTTCTCTTGGGGTTGATACTCACAGATGGCGAGGTAGCTCAAGGGCCATTGCAGAAGCATCAGACTCTGGAAGTGCTTGGGCTGCTTGGAATGAGGCATGATGCTCAGGAGCTTGAGGGAGACAAATATCCTAGAACAGTGTTACAACCAGAGGTTCCACCAGCTTCTGGAAGCTAGCTCAATAGTGACTGCATGTAACTATGAGGAGTTTACACCTGCCCTCTCCCCTCCTAACCCTACTCTCCACCCCCCACCCACTGCAGAGGGCAGGTTCTGAAGTGCTCTTGGCTGTCCTATCAGGCCTGGCCCGTCCTGTTTGCCCTTTGGCTCTCCTTCTTGGCCTCATTAGGTCATCAGAATGGAGAAAGGTAAAAATTGCTGCTGTCTGGTCTGAGTGACCCAGAGACCCAGAAAGGGGATATACTCCTCCCAGGCTGCTCAGGGAGCGTGACTTTAGGGAGATGACTAGTAGGAAGGGAGTTCCAGAAGTACGTGGGATGGGGACCTCCTGGAATTAGGTCTCTGTTACCCTTAAGCAACTTGGTTCAGGGATGTCCACCACCCCTTAAGTCTTTATGATAAAAATTTCCAGGGGCCAGCAGATGGCATGGTGGCTAAGGGTGCTGGACTCCCACATGGCCGACCACGGTTTGAGTCCTGGACCTGGCGGCTCGCTTTATCACTTTCCCTCTCTCTCTCACTCTGTCCCTCTCTAGTCAAATTAAAATACATACATACATACATACATAAAGTTAAATAAAACAATTATTTCAAAAATTATTTTTAAAAATTTCCCCAAACATACACAAAACTAGAGGATACAACAAATTTTTATTTTCTTGTTCATCTTCAACAACTACTAAAATGTTGCCATACTTGTTTCATCTATCTTTCTACTCTTTTTGTCTTGGAGTATTTTGAAGCAATTCTAAGACATGATGTCACTTCACTCCTGGATACTTCATCATGCATCTACAAAAATATAACATAGCAATGCCACTATCACCCTAACAATATCTAATACCCAGGTCATGTTCAAATATATTTTTTTAGTTGATTACCTCGAATTAAGATCCAAAAGAGGTCCACTGATTATATTTGGATGCTATATCTCTTAAGTTTTTTTCTCTCTCATTGTAAAATAGAACCTAGATACAGAAACCACTTAAAATGACTGTGTAGCTTAATGCATTATTATAAGACAAACACCTTTAACCACCACTGAGTGAAGAAATAGAACTTTTCTATCTACCCTAGAGCCCTCTCCATGTATCCCTTACCAATCATAACCCTCCTCCACTTCCCAAAGTAACCATTATTCTGACATTTACAGTTATCCTTTCCTTGCATCTCTATGGTGTTCTTATTGAAATGTACTTCCCTAATGACTATGGTTTAGTCTTGCTCATTTAAACTTTTGATATGTTCTTTAAGTTCTCTCTCTCTCTCTTTATGTTTTATTTCAGAATAAATTTAGATATATGGAAGAGTTACCAAAATAATACCCTATACTCTTCACCTAGCTTTCTCTTCATGTAACCATGATATATTTTCCACAGCTATGAAACCAATATGGGTACATTTTATTAACCAAACGCCAGGCTTTACTCAGATTGCATCAGTTTTTCTGCTAATGTCCATTTTCTTTTTATTTCTTTTTTTTTAAAAAAAATGTTATAGGGGCATGCAAGAGAGAGAGAAAAAGAAAGTACCCCCAAGAGGGGATGACCATGCCTCAATCCCTTTTCTTCCAGTCTCCTCTCTCTGGATTTTAGGCTTGCATGCACATACACCCAGTGTGTTTTTCAAGTTGCCAGGTTTGGGACTCTAACCATGCAGTTGGCCATGTGAGATCCAGTATCTTAATCACTATACCACCTGCCAATTCCTTTTTCTTTTTAAAAAAGTTTATTTTACTTATTTTGAGAGAGCAAGAAAGATGTCCTTAATTGGATCTGCCATGAAGTGATCTTCTTAGTCTTCCATTCAGTCCAGAGCCTTCAGGTCAACCTACAATCTGAACTTAGGCCTCACATAGGGCTCTCAGATTATGAAGCAGCATCCAACCTTTTACACCATTGTGGCTGGGAATTTTTGTTCCAGGATCCCTTTAGTATCTGGGATACCATGTTACATTTAATCATCTTGTCTCCTCTAGTCTGTGACAGTTTTTCAGTCTTTTTTTTCTCTTTCACGACTCTGGCACTTTTGAAGAGTTTAAGTCTCTTTTCCTCCAAAGATCCCCCCACCCCCAATCCTTTTTCTTTTTTCATGATTTAGCTGTTGAATAACCTATGATATTTGACCTATACAATTTACTGTAATCCAAGAAGTTCTTAAGGGAGTGCTATGTCAGTAAAATTAAATGCAGACACACAGAAATAAGAGTTAAAAAACTAAGAAAATGGGCAACTTAATTGTAGGAACAAAGTCTGGAGTTGAATATTATATCCCAGAATTCAATCTGGAAGACCGAACCACAACAGAAGAAAGATTAAGTACATGAGACTGAACTGATGAAACAGCATTCTGTGACTTCACTAAAATATTGCTGCTTTTCTTCTAAGCTTTGTTGTCCGCTTTTAAGGATTTTTGTCCTGTCTTGAGCTGTCAATAGGTTTATGTACCTACTATTTGAACAGAATACTAACCTGTTTCTAGGCTTTAAGTTTCAAGGAAATATCCTTACTAGTTCAAAACTGCTTTTCTTGAAATTACATGCTGAACTTGCTATTGAAAGTAGTTAGATTACTTATGATATTGTGTGATTAACAAAATGTTGGGGGAAAAGGAATTGAAGACAACTGTAGAGAGCAGAGATAGTGTAATAAGAGAGTGAGAAAGGGCAGACGGTCAGACATGGGGTAAAAATATACATATATATATGAAACTAGAAATGGAATATTATTGATGATAACATGCATGATTAAGCCACTATGCAATTTATTCTAGATGGGAAACCACATTTAGTATGTTGTGATGATGCTCAGGGAATGAATGTAAATTAATTAAAAAAAAAAGTTTCAGGAGAAAAAAAACACACTAAAACTGTTCTTATTGAAATAAAAAAAAATGCATATTTGATGACTGCAGTAAGCTATATAGCCCCAGCTAGGTACTACTTTATAGTATGTTCATTCTACTCAATGAGGTTTATGCCTAAAGTCAGACTTGGGTTCATGTATATGTATATATCAGTTGCGCTTGCTATTGGAAATATTTAGACTAATTAAGTTCATTAGCAAATCAATTAAATGGGGGGAAAAGGCATAGAAAGCAACCATGGATACCAGAGACAATGTGGGAGGAGGGTGGGACACGGCAGAGGATGAGAGATAGGGAATCAAGGATGGCAAAAAAAAAAAAAAAAAAAAAAAAAAGCAAAATATACAAGATATAAGAAATGGAAAATTATTTGTTGATAACACGTATGTTGATGTGCTTGATTGAGCCAATATACAGTGTATTCTGGATGGAAAATTCATTTTGTATGTTGTAATGATGTATAGTGAATTAATGTAAAAAATAAATTTAAAGAAAAGGAAAAAAAAGAATTTACTGTAATTTAGATTTGGTTTATTGTATACTCATGGTGCAGTTTAGCATGCTTTTCTGTTTTTCCCAAAGGCAGGCAGCTTGATTCAAAGACTGAATCAGATTCATGTTCTATCTCTGAGGCAAGATCTTAATTTCCTTTCTCTTTTTCTCTCTCTATCTCTCTCTGTTCTTCTTTTTCTTTCTTCTTCTTCTCTTCTTCTTCTTTAATGTTAGAGGGCACATGAGCGAGAAAGAGAAAGAGAGAGAGGGAGAGAGGCAGAAAGCATCTCCTCAATGGGATCTTGTCATACTGTAATAATTTTACGTCCAATTCTCTATCTGATCAGGATCCTGGCCATGCGTGCATGCTTAGCCTGTTTTTCAAACCTCCAGGGCCAGGACTCAAATCAGATTCCTCTGCACTTAACCACTTCACTATGGACCTGGCCATTAATTTTTTTTTCTTTTTAGAGATATTTTTGCTATAGGGTGCATGTGTTCGCTGGAAAGAAAGAGAGAAAGAAAGCAAGAAATCACCCCCTGGGGGGATGGCCATGCTGCAGTCCTTTTGCCATTCTCCTTTTGGGGTTTTGGGTATGCACACACATGCATTCAGCGTGAATTTTAAGCCACCGGGTCCAGGATTCAAATCATAGTCGACTACTTGGGAGACCAGCAACATAACCATTTCACCATCTGCTGGCCCCATAATTTGCTTTTAATGTAGAATAATCTCTCTTCTTACCTTCCTTGTTTTCCTCATGAATTGACTTGTCCAGGACTGTCCTTGGCCTCTCTACCTGCTTCCATGAGCAAGGGTTGGATGTAGAGCCTTGCTCCTTAATGTGCCCCAAATATAGGTAACAGCAGGACACAGCAGGAAGAGGGAAACAAAGCTTGAATTCTTCTGACTCCTTTTACCTTATTGTAACTTTGTACCCATTAAAGTAAATTGGAGGACCAGCAGATGGTGAAATGGTTATGTTGCTGGACTTTCACATAGTCAACAGCAGTTCAAGTCCTGGACTTGGTGGCTTAAAACTCATGCCAGGCACATGTGCACGCGTGCCCCCAAATCCAGAGAGGAGAATGGAGGAGAAAGGATTGCAGCAGGGCCATTTTCCCCGGGGAGGGGGTAGTTGATTTTTCACTTTCTGTCTCCCTGTTTCTCTGGCGAGTGCACACACCCTATAAAAAAATATCTAAAAAAAAAGTAAATTGAGTCATGTATGTGTGTATGTGTTTTTTGTTTGATTGGTTTTCCTTTTTCTACTTGAAGGCTATAAGCTTTTAAAGGAGTCAGGATCATATCTTATTTGTCAGTGTATCTGCTAATGCCTGAAAAGTCCTAGACCCTCAGTGTTGAGTGAATGATAAGTAAGCGAGTGTCTTAGTTTGAGGTCTGTGATAAGATGCTTTCTCACAAGTAATGAGATCACTGAAATCCTATGGAGTAGTGCATCCTGGGGACTTGAGTAGGGGTAAGAGGCTGTACAGAAATAGAGGACAAGGGACACATTACCAAGCGGGGAGGGGGAGAGAAAGAATGGGAGAAAGGAAGGCAGATACTGACCTTTCAGGCAGTTTGGTAAAAAAGGAAGTTCCATACACTTTGCCTCCCCTATCCCAAGAGAGTCTTCCCACTCAAAATCTTCCTGCTGACTGGAAATTAGTCCCGCCCTAGAGCAAATGTAAACCTGCAGATATTTCAGCACTATTTTCCTTGCCACATGTTGACATCACTGTGGTTAAGAGTGTAGACTCACCCCTGCAATACTGGGGGAGATCAGCACTCTGTCTTTCCAGAATAAAATATCTTGGGCCTATAGCAACTCCTTTTCTGTACTTTTTCATCCTTATAAATTGTCTTCTCCAGGAAGCTAGATTTCTGAGTTAACTTTTAATAATGTATAAGTTCTACAATGGGACAGTACAATAGCAGGGAGGGGTAGTGTAGATACCAGAGACAATATAGGAGGGTATAGGTAACATGGGGTGGGAAGAAGGGGCTGGGGATAAAAACATTTAACAGACACGTGAATGAGAAGTAATCTATTGGTTAAGATGTATATGGTGATATCTTTGACTTGACTGATATGCACTGTATGCATGCTGGAAAAAAAACATTTTGTATTCTGTAAAGATGCACAGTGATTAAATGTAAATTTAAGAAATGTTAAAAAAGGAGCCGGCAGGTGGCATGGTGGTTAAGGGCACTGGACTCCCACATGGCCAATCATGGTTCGAGTCCCAGACCTGGGGGCTTGCTTTCTTACTCCCCCCTCTCGCTCTGTCCCTCTGTGTTCAAATTAAAATAAATAAATGAATAAATAAATAAAGTTAAATAAAATAATTATCTTTAAAAAATAAATGTTAAAAAATCTGTAAATTCTTGGATTTCCCTATTTCATCCCACTTCCTGAAAAAAAAGATAAGTTGTTAAGACACTCAAACTATAGAGAATTGATCAGTGTGTGTGTGTGTGTGTGTGTGTGTGTGTGTGTGTATTTCTTTTTAGCACCAGATCCCGACCCTTACTTTAGTATTTTAATGTTTAAAATGTCATAAACTCCCACATGATAACAGGTGTATTTCAATTGATTGAGAAATATATTACAAAGTGAAACTACTATTGTGTATACATCATGACAGTATTTACATTTGAAAAAAATATATATTGCAAGCATATTATTTATTATAGACAATGCTTGAGCCAGGGAGGGATTTCCACAGTCTTTGTAATAAGTGAGTTATCCCCCGCTTGCTAGCATTGGGAACAATGGCTTGTTTGTTTGTTTGTTTGTTTTTTCACAATGAAAATTGTTTTTCCTCATTATGAAAATAATCCATGGGCCAGCCCACAGCATGGTGGTTAAGGCAGCCAGATCCCACATGGCTGACTGTGCAATTTGAGTCCCAGAACTAGCAGCTTTAAAAACACACTGAGCACATGTGCATGCATGCCCAAAATCCTGAGAGGAGACCAGAGAGGGGATTGTGGTGTGCTCATTCCCCTGAGAGGGTGCTTTTTCGCTTTCCTTCTTTCTCTCTTTCTGGTGAGTATACCCACTCTGTAGGAAATTTAAAAGAAACGAAACCACGTAAATCTTAAAATTTTCAAAGTACTCAAGGAAGTTTAGAGGGAACAAAAGTCACTTATAATCGCACTCCCCAGAAATAAGCACTGTTAACATCTTGATAGCTACCTTTTTCACTTTTTTTCTATATGAATATAGCCTTAGATATAGTGTTACTGTTGAGCATTTGGGCTCTTGAATCTGTATCTTAGCTCTGTCATTTAAGTAAATGACTTAACATTTTAATACCTCAGATTCCTCATTTGTATTAAAATACATACCCATATCATAGGGTTTTCATAAAGATAAAATAATACTTTGCTCAGTGACTTACTCATACATGTTCATATTAAGAGTTCAATAAATTTTACTTATTATATATCATTTGTTAGCCAAAATGGGGTAATATTCTGTGTCTCACTTTGTAACCTGCTTTTTCACTTAATGGTTTATTATGTACAATTAAAAAATTTGCAGAAAGAATGTGAGATAACCAGAGAAAGACACACACACACACAGACCCACACATACACACACACAGAGAGAGAGAGAGAGAGAGAGAGAGAGAGAGAGAGAGAGAGAGAGAAGCATCCCCAGTAGGACACAGTCACACCCCAAATCCTTCTCTATTTTTTACATCCTGGTGGGATTTGGGACACACATGCACATGTGTCTGGCATGTTTTTTGAGCCACTAGGGCCAACATTTGAGCTGCACAGTTGACCATGTGGGATCTGGCTCCTCTATTCATCAGATTATGGGGCCAACCCTCTATGTCTAATTTTGTAAACTATTTTTTCATCTAATAGCTTATCATGGGCATTGTTTATCATAGACATTTTTCATGCCTACTATAATTTATTGTTTTATCGTCACTTTTATTCTATATCACACATAGCATTTAATTGTGTAGATATGCCATAGTTAATTTAACCAATCTCCTGTTATAGAGGAAGCATTAATTCATTTTAAAAATATTTATTTATTTATTATTATTATTATTAATTTTTAACTTGACTAGAGAGGAACAGAAGTGAGGGGAAAGTGAGAAAACAAGTCATGAGGTCCGGGACTTGAACCAGGGTCAGCCATGTGGGAGTCCAGTGCCTTAACCACCATATCACCTGCCAACCCTGGCAGCATTAATTCTTAAACGTGTCTTTTCCAAATCCCAGTCAGATTTCTAATCTTTTAGTGGTAAGTAAAAGGTCATGGTTCAGAAGTCCTTCTTTACTCACAGCCTTGCAGTAGTACTGCTCAGTGTCCTTGCCTCCAGCAATTTTTTAGAGGTTAACCACCTAACCCTGGTCAGAATGGTGAAGATTAAAAAAAAAAAAATAGTAAGTGCTGGTGGGAATGTGATGAAAGGGGAACTCTCCTACATTGTTGGTGGTAATTGGTCCAGCCACTGTGGAAAACAATATGAAGGTTCCTCAAAGACCTACACATAGAACTGCCACATGATTCAGCAATTCCAATCCTGGGTATCTACCCAAAGGACAGGAGAATGCTCAGTCAGAAAAGTGCTTGCAAATCCATGTTTATTGCAGCATTATTCACGATTGCTAAAACATGGAACCAACCCGAATGTCCACAAACAGATGAATGGATTGAAAAAGTGTGGCACACGTACTCCATGGAGTACTATTCAGCCATAAAAAAGGCAAGACGCTGGCATTTGATAGAAAGTGGACAAATAAGAAAGATTTATTGCTGAGTGAAGTGAGTCAGGCTATGAAAGAGAGACATTGTGTCTCCACTTAACATATACTGACTGTCCAACCTCTATGGTAGAGAATGGAAGATTGGAAGACATAAAAGCATTGAAAATAGTTATGGACACTGGAGACAGTGTGGAAGGAGAGTGGGAGAGGGGAAGAGTGTAGGGAAGGTAATTAGGGAGAAAAAATAAAGAGGTAAGACATTTGTGGGACACAGAAATGTTTTATTATCTGTTGATAATGACATGTATTGTATTCTCATTTGGACTGGCCTTGTTGTTGCCCAGTCATGAAGTTCTCAAAAGACCACCAGGGAGCCGTTCTGATGTAAGCACATGAGGGTTGCTTTTATTCAGGCTTGAGCCAGAACTCCCAGTCTCACTAGCACAGCAGGTCAGAGTTGAGAGCCTTGGTGTTAGTTGGGCTGGGTTCTTATTTGGCTGTTAGTGGGGGAGGTCGAGGGGGTGCTGAGGAAAGCACTCAGGCGACAATACATTGGTTGTAGATTACAGGGAATGTAGCTGTCTCTGGCTGATTGGTTATTAAGCAGTTGAGTTAGGCAAAAAGTTACTTTAGGTTTCTGGTATCTCCTTTGTTTCTTTCATTGATCAGTCCCAGTGGGGTGATGGTCTCATGACTTTTCTACGTGTCCGGCTCACCTTTTTGAAATGGTGCCGTCCCTCAGTAAGGTGGGACAAAATGGAGTCGTGGGACAAAATGGAGTTGCTCTGGTTCTGTTCTGGTCCTTCAGTCTGAGGTCATGTTGGGTAAATTCTCTATACAAGCTAAATGATGCATAACAATTGAATGTATAAAAATAATAATTATATTTTAAAAATTTAAAGAAGTTAATAGTACAGAAAGAAGAACAGATTCTCAAGCTTCTGTTATCCAAGCTAGGTTCAGGAACCGGGTGGATAGGTCAGTAGAGTCAGCCTCTCTCTCCAAGGATTTTTTAAGGGAGAACTTGACCCTCTTCTCCAAACAGCTTGGGAAACAGGTTTCATGAAGGCCCCTTAAATCCTACTAGACCTGGCAGGGATGCTGTTTAGATTTACCTCAGTTTGTTCAAGGAATGCCCAAATTAGCCAAGTCCATGGCTAAGGTTAAGCCTAGAAAAATGGAACTTGTAAGGTATGGCTCACGGGTCAGCTGTACCGAGGTTAAATTAGGCTAAGAAATCTGGGTTTGGAGTCAGTGGTATAGCAGTAACACAACTGGACCCATTTGGAAAGGTCCTGGGTTTATGCCTGAGAGCCTCTCTGTGTACACTGCGCGGTCAGCTTGGCAGTGGACTGGCTGAGGTTGGTGGTGGATCATGATATGAAGACTCTGTTCTATATCTCTCTCTTTCTGTCTCTTACTCATGGAAGACATAAATATATATGCAGGGTTTTGCCAGCATGTTGGTTTCTATGTTTTTATATAATTTTCATTTCCTTTTTAGTCTTACCTACACTATCAATGAGAGTGCTTTGTAATTTCCTATACCATAATATCTGGGACATCCAGGGACTTTCTTGGTATGTGGGTGGTGCTGGCCACCCTGAGTTGTATCAAAAAAGATGAAGTTGGGACCAGCAGTTAGCATAATGGCTATGTTGCTGAACTCCCATGTAGTCGACCACAGTTCAAGTCCCGGACCTGGTGGCTTAAACTCATGCTGGGCACATGTGTGTGCATGCCCAAGATCCCGAGAGCAGAATGGAGGAGAAGGGATTGTGGCATGGCCATGCCCCCAGGGGGTGATTTCTCACTTTCTGTCTCTCTGTCTCTGTCTTTCTGGTGAGTACATGCGCCCTATAGCAAAAACTTCTCCAAAAAAAAAAAAAAAAAAAAAAAAAAAGGTGAAGTAATCGAGGTTAGGAAATCAGGGGATGTGCAAAAATGTTTGTTAGTAAATGCACTGATCCCTTTTTTAAAAAATGTTATGTCACACAATTGTATTAATAACAATCCTTGGACGATTCCATACTTTCATCATTGTTTTGTGGATGTTCTTCTTCTATATCCTTATTGATCATATTTTTCAGGAGGAATTTCTCTCTCAAACATTACACATGAGAAGTACTGTCTTGTCACTGGATCATAGCTTAGCAAATTGTCGGGGTTTGATCTTCACTTCCTTTTCTGAGAGCTGAAGGTATTTTCTTGATGCTACAACTTTTTAAATAGAATTTTTCTTTCCCATGTATTCAGTTCCTAGCCTATAAGGGTTTATCAAAACAGTAACAAACTCTCAAGTAAATTCTGGCACAATACAATGTGGGCAGCAACTAGCTAAAGTAGGCCACAAAGAAGGATGGACAGGTGTCAACATTATTCTAAGCCTGTGCCTGGACATACAGAGATCTAGATTTGAACAAACAAGTTGAAGTTGTAAGATTTGTGAGATCAGCAAGATGGGGAAGTTAAGGCAAGGGTAAACCAAGAGGTAAGGCCATTCCAAAAGGTGAGCAAGCCAGCGGAAACCACCCAGGTTTAGTCCTAGATCAAAGGTTAATGGGTATCAGAAGGGTAAATTATTCGAAAGGAAGATTCCTCATGGCTTCTGTGAACTAGTTATTTCAGGGTACAAGAGAAATGAAGATTTTCTGCTGATAATTCAGCCTCCCACATACAAGTTGGTGTGGTAGGGAGCCCCTCTGACCTTCTATCTCTGTCTCTGTGTCTCTGTCACTCCCTGCTTCTGTCTTCTCATTTTTTTGTAATTTTTCTTTTTTACGATTTTTTTTGGAGAGGTTTTTGCTATAGGGCGCGTGCACTCGCCAGACAGACAGAGAGAGACATAGAGACAGAAAGCAAGAAATCACCCCCCCAGGGGGGATGGTCACGCCGCAATCCCTTCTCCTCCATTCTCCTCTCGGGATCTTGGGCACGCACGCACACGCGCCCGGCGTGAGTTTTAAGCCACCGGGTCCGGGACGTGTACCGCAGTCGACTACGTGGGAGTCCAGCGACATAGCAATTACGCTAACTGCTGGTTCCCATTTTTACGATTTTTTTAAAGGTAAAGTTTTTCCCTTGCTCTCAGCTCCGCCTTTTGTCTTGTTAATAATCCCCTCTGATCCTCCCACCCAGGCAGGAGAGGTGAGCCTTCAGAAGAAGATTCCTCATGGCTCCTATGATCTAGTTATTTCACACGCTTGCGCGCCACGCAGTTTTCTATTTTGTACTTTTTTTTTTTTCAAGAAAAACAATAATTGCAAATTTTTTTCGTTTTTTTGTCTTTTTTTCTCTTTCTTTGTTGTTGTTTTTCTCTCTCTTTTTCATTTTCTTTTTTCTTGTCTCTCCACTCTTCAATTTCCATTTAATGTGCTTCTAGATGGATCTAAGGGCACTGTAGCTAAATATCCTAATACTATTAGGGTTAACTTATTCCTCAATATCTACTGAATCTCCTGCACCAGCGATCACAAAAAAAATGGCAAAGAGATTCCAGATCACCTCTTTCTGCTTGCTCCTGAACATTCAGATTGAACTTCAAGAATTAGAAACACACCATCCATCAGATGACAAGAAATCGTCATAGGACCACAAGAAATATGGGAAAGCAAGAAAATACCTCTCCTCCAAGGGAAAAGAATAACTCCTCTTGATCCACAAGCAGTTCAATGGAAATCATGGAAATGTCTGATAAAGAATTTAGAACATTCATAATGGCGAAGCTAACAGAGATAGAAGAGAAGAGAGACAATGAACTGCTAAAGAGAAAGGAGAAAGAAGTTGACGAGTTCCAGGAGGTGAGGAAATTATTGCAAGATCTGAAAGAGGAATTACACTCTTTAAAAAAGAATCAAACGGAACTGTTAGAAATGAAGTCTATAATACAGGAAGTCAAAATCACCCTTGAAAGTATTAAAAGCAGGCTAGATCATACAGAAAATAGAATCTCAGAATTAGAAGAGAAAATTGCTGGCCTAGAAAAATCCACCACGAAGACTGAGAAAATGGCCCCAAGATTTGAGAATAATATACAAGAAATACTAGATACCATCAAATGTCCAAACATCCGGATAATTGGCATTCCAGAAGGTGAAGAGACCCATAAGGGCATTGATAATTTATTCCATGAAATTCTGCAAGAAAACTTTCCAAACCTAGAGAGCCATTCAAAGATCTAGTCCCAAGAAATACAAAGGACCCCAAATAGAATCAACCCAAGAAGATCTTCTCCAAGACACATTATAGCCAGGTTGACCAAAACCACAGACAAAGACAAGATACTAAGATTGGCAAGAGAAGAACATCAAGTTACTTACAAAGGACATCCCATCAGGCTAACAGCAGACCTCTCATCAGACACAATGCGAGCGAGGAAAGAATGGGAAAATGTATTCCAAGTGTTAAGAGAAAAGCAATTTCAGCCAAGAATACTGTACCCGGCAAGATTATCTCTCATGTGGGAAGAAAAGACAAGAACATTCTTAGATAAACAAAACCTGAAAGAATTTATCAGTACCAGACCAGATCTTCAAGAAGTTCTCAAGGGTGTGCTATATCAGGAAAATTAAATACAGACACACAGAAATAAGAGTTCAAAAACTAAGTGGCCAACTTAATCGTAGGGACAAGCCTGGAGTTGAATATTATATCCCAGAATTTAATCAGGAAAATTGAACCAGAATAGAAGATAAAAGTACATGAGACTGATAGGTTCATGCACCTACCATTTGAATAGAATCCTAACCTGTTTCCTGGCTTTAAGCAAAGTTCCTTAGCATTTCTTTGATTTAAGTTAAAACTGGTTTTCTTAATAGTACCAAGTGAACTTACCATTGAAAGTAGTTAGATTATTTAAGAAGTTGTATGATCAATACAATGTGGGTGGGAAAGGAATGGAAGACATTTGTAGACACCAGAGATAGTGTGAGAAGAGGGTGGGAAAGGACAGAGGGTCAGAAAGAGGGGTTAAAAAATTCTAGGAACTAGAAGTGGAAAATTTTTGATAATAATATGCATGATTAAGTCACTATGCAGTGTATTCTGGATGGGAAATCACATTTTGTATGCTGTGATGATGCTTAGGGAAGGAATGTAAATTAAGTTACAAAAAAAAGTTTCAGAAAAAAAATATCTATTCGATTACTGCAGTAAGATATTTAGCCCCAGCTAGGTGCTACTTTATAGGATGCGTAAAGTTAGACTTGTGTTCATGGAAATGTATATATCAGCTGTGTTTGCTATGAAAATATTTAGATTAATTAAGATCTTTAGTAATTCAATAAAATGTGGGGGAAAAACAGTATAGAAAGCAAACATAGATACCAGAGACAGTGTGGGAGGAGAGTGGGAGATGGCAGAGGGTAAGAGATAGGGAATCAAAGATGAGGGAAAAAGAGCAAAACATACAGGAAACAAGAAATGGAAAATTATTTGTTGACAATAACATGTATGTTTATGTTCTTGATTGAGACAATATACAGTGTACTCTGGATGGAAAATCTCATTTTGTTTGCTGTAATGATGTACAGTGAATGAATGTAAATAAAAAAATACACACACACACACACACACATATATATATATATATATATATATATATATATAAAAGAACAAATTAAAAAAAGAAGGGTAAATAATTTTGATCTCTCTAACTGGATGATTAGAAGAAGTGGACAGGGGTTGCACTACTTTCTCATTTGCTTCGGTATGCAGGAGCAACCTGTCATGCAATGCCACTGACCAATCTCAGTTCAACCCCAAACTACCCTGCTGCCTATTCCTTCTGAGCTTGTTTTGTGTACTAAGCAATCGGATGAATTCATACTGTATGGTGTATGTGGAAACAGTCAAGCTGGGGGTGGCAGAGATAGAAAGTTTGTTTAGTGCTTTGTGATATCTATGGGAGCGAAACCACAATTTGTGAAGAAAGAACCTGTCATATCATAGAAAGTGGCTAGGCATTTGCTAACTGGAAAACTGCTTCAGTTTTCCCAATGTGATTGAACTGAAAGGGACTAAGAACTGATCATTCTGAGGAAGAACAATTATTGGCTGCAAACTTTCTGGGGCCTATCACCTGCAAGGGACTCTAACTGACAATTGTAGGGATGGCTGCTGGTGCCCTCTGGGTAACAGCCATTCCTTTCATATAATGTATCCTTTTAATTTTTTTTGGACAGGTTTTTGATATAGGGTGCATGTGCTCGCCAGAAAGACAGAGAGAAACAGAGAGATAGAAAGTGAGAAATCACCCACCAGGGGAGATGGCCATACTGCAATCCCTTCTCTTCCATTCTCCTCTTGGGTTCTTGGGCACGCATGCACACGCACCCGGTGTGAGTTTAAACCACTGGGTCCAGGACTCGAACCATGGTCGACTACATGTGAGTTCAGCGACATAGCCATTACGCCAACTGCTGGTCCCTCATACAATGTATCCTTGATACAATAGTTCACTTCACTGATATTTCCAGAAGACCTTAATTTCCAACCCTTTTCACTTTGCTAAAGTGACTACAAGAGTCATAAAGAATTATAAAATTTTCCATCTCATCTTCTGGGACTCTAGCTGATGTGGCTCAACTTTTCCAAGGCCTCATCTTTATCTTACAAATATAATACACTTGCTAAAGTTGCTGTAGTTATGAAGGGGTGAATGGAGAGGCTGAACTCACCATAGGATAGTAGGGAATTATATCAGTGTTTATGGTCCTTAACCTGTTTTAAAAACTACATTTCAAATATGGTTTACTCAGCTAATAGAAATGAGAAAAAAATGTCATGCCTGACTTGTTTACAGCAAGAGGCAGGGAAACCTAGGAGCAGTCAAGAACCACAAGTTGATTCTCCCAGGTCAAGTTTGGTGTGCCAGGAGGATGTCCTGGTAGTCCAGTCAACACCAGAGAGATCTGACATGGAACAAAGTTTGAACTAGCAGAAACGGGCATGGCCTTCTAGCTCCTTCTTGTTTTTAAAAACATACGTAATCCTTTTCAGATTTGCTAGGGTTTTCTTTGTCTTTCCTTTTTCCTTTGTGTTATTATGAAATATATCGTACATATAAAAGAGTCGAGAGAATAATAATGAGCACATATTACATACCACTGAGCTTAAGAAATGGATGCTACCAATAGCTTTTAAGGCCCCTATTTGCCTCTCCCTGGTACTATACTCTTGTACTCTCCACCACCATGAGTAACCACCATATAATGTGTTTGTCAATCATTCCCTTGCTTTTACTTGAGTTTCAAAACAACAAGGTATTGTTTAGGTTTGCCTACTTATGACATAGATATATATGGGCAGTCTCTGATTTATGAGGTTCAATTTATAATTTATTGACTTTATGATGGTACAGAAACAATCACATTCAATAGAAATCGTACTTTGAATACCCATATAACCATTCTGTTTGTTTTTTTATTTGTCATTGTTGTTTCAGTTTTGCTATAGAGCACATGCACTCACCCAAGAGAGACAAACAGAGGGGGGAGGAAGTGAGAAATCACCCCCCAGGGTGGATGGCCATGCTTCAAGCTCTTCTCCATTCTCCTCTGGGGATTTTGGGCACACACTCCTGATGTAATTTTCACTGGGTCCCAGACTTGAACAGCTCAGTCAGTCTTGTGGGTTCCAGCTTCTTTAACTTTCATAACCATGTGCTGGCCCCCTAACTATTCTGTCTTTCATGTTCAGTACAGTGTTCCAAAAAGTTACATGAGATATTCAACACTTAATTATAAAGTAGGCTTTTTGTTAGACTATTTTGCCCAACTGTAGGCTAATGTAAGTGTTCTGAGCACATTTATGGCAGGCTAGGGTAAGCTACAATGTTCAGCAGGCTAAGTGTATTAAATGTACTTTTAACTTACTATATTTTCAACTGATGATAGGTTTATTGGGTCTTAACATCATCACAAGTCGAGGAATGTACACATGCACTTAAATTATTCTTCTGTGACTTGATTCTCACTGAACAGAAAGATTTTAAGATTTATTTGTGTTGACATATGTAGCCCTTTTTGAAATCTCATAGTATGAATATGGAGGCCGTATGATTAATTTATTCATGCTCTTGTTGATGGACATTTGGGCTATTTCCAACTTGTTTGTTTGTTTGTTTTTTGTTATTATGTACCATGCTTCTAAGACATTCTTACACACCCTACTGGTGCTCATGTTCAAAAGCTTCTCTCGGGTCTACACCTAGAGGGAAGTTAGTGGATCATGGAGTTTGCTCATATTTAGTTTTTTTTTTCTTTTTTTTTGGAGAGGTTTTTGCTATAGGGCGCGTGCGCTCGCCAGACAGACAGAGACAGAGAGATAGAGAGCGAGAAATCACCCCCCAGGGGGGATGGCCACACCGCAATCCCTTCTCCTCCATTCTCCTCTCGGGATCTTGGGCACGCACGCACACGCGCCCGGCGTGAGTTTAAGCCGCCGGGTCCGGGACTCGAACCGTGGTCGACTACATGGGAGTCCAGCAACATAGCCATTACGCTAACTGCTGGTCCCGCTCATATTTAGTTTTGACGGAACATGCTAGATTATGTTTTCCAAAAGGATTGTGTCAATAAATGCCTTTATCAGAGTTGAGAGTTCATGTTGCTTCATGTCCTTTTTTTTTCCCTTCAATTTATTTATTTGCATTCATTCACTGTACATCATTACAGCATACAAAATGAGATTTTCCATCCAGAGTACACTGTATATTGTCTCAATCAAGCACATCAACAAACATGTTATTGTCAGCAAATGATCTTCCATTTCTTGTTTTCTGTATGTTTTGCTTTTTTCCCCCCCATCCTTGATTCCCTATCTCTTACCCTCTGCCATCTCCCACTTCCTCCCACACTGTCTCTGGTGTCTATGTTTGCTTTCTATACTGTTTTCCCCCCACATTTTATTGAATCGCAAAAGACCCTAATCAATCCAAAAACCCTCATAGCAAACACAGGTGATATACACATTTCCATGAACACAAGTCTAACTTTACACATCCTATAAAGTAGCACCTAGCTGGGGCTACATATCCTACTGCAGTCATTGAATAGATATATTTTTTTTTCCTGAATCTTTATTTTTTTTGTAACTCAATTTACATTCCTTCCCTAAGCATCATCACAGCATACAAAATGCGATCTCCCATCCAGTACACACTGCATAGTGACTCAATCATGCACATTACAAAAAAAATTTTCATTACTAGTTCCTGGAATTATTTCCACCCCTCTTTCTGACCCTCTGTCCCTTCCCACCCTCCTCTCACACCACCTCCAGTGTCTACAATTGTCTTTCATTCCCTTTCCACCGACATTGCATTGATCACACAATTTCCTACATAATCTAACTACTTTCATTGGTGAGTTCACTCATTACTACTTAGAAAACCAGTATTAACTTAACTCAAAGAAGCGCCAAGGAACTTTGCTTAAAGCCAGGAAACAGGTTAGGATTCTGTTCAAATGGTAGGTGCATGAACCTATCAGTCTCATGTACTTTTATCTTCTGTTCTGGTTCAATTTTCCCAATTAAATTCTGGGATATAATATTCAACTCCAGACTTGTCCCTATGATTAAGTTGGCCAGTTTCTTAGCTTTTGGACTCTTATTTCCATGTGTCTGTGTTTAATTTTCTTGATACAGCACACCCTTGAGAACTTCTTGGAGATCGGGTCTGGTGCTGGTAAATTCTTTCAGGTTTTGCTTATCTGAGAATGTTCTTGTCTTTTCTTCCCACCTGTAAGATAATCTTGCCTGGTACAGTATTCTTGGCTGAAATTGCTTCTCTCCGAACACTTTAAATATATTTTCCCATTCTCTCCTCGCTCGCATTGTTTCCGATGAGAGGTCTGCTGTTAGCCTGATGGGATGTCCTTTGTAGGTAACTTGATGTTTTTCTCTTGCCAATCTTAGTATCTTGTCTTTGTCTGCAGTTTTGGTCAACCTGGCTATAATGTGTCTTGGAGAAGATCTTCTTGGGTTGATTCTATTTGGGGTCCTTTGTATTTCCTGGGACTGGATCTTCGAATGCCTCTCTAGGTTTGGAAAGTTCTCTTGCAGGATTTCATGGAATAGATTATCAATGCCCTTATGGGTCTCTTCACCTTCTGGAATGCCAATTATCCGGATATTTGGACGTTTGATTGTATCCAGTACTTCTTGCATATCATTCTCAAATTTTGGGGCCATTTTCTCAGTCTTCCTGGTGGATTTTTCTAGGCCAGCCATTTTCTCTTCTACATCTGAGATTCTATTTTCTGAATGGTCTAGTCTGCTTTTAATACTTTCAAGGGAGATTTTGACTTCTTGTATTATAGACTTCATCTCTAGCAGTTCCGTTTGAGTCTTTTGTAAAGTGTGTAATTCCTCTTTTAGATCTTGCAAGAATTTCCTCATCTCCTGGAACTCCTCAACTTCTTTCTCCTTTCTTTTAAGCAGTTCATTATCTCTCTTCTCTTCCAACTCTGTTAGCTTCGACATTATGAATGTTCTATATTCCTTAGACATTTCCATGATTTTCACCGAACTGCTTGTGGATGAAGGAGAGTTACTTTTTTCCCTTGGAGGAGAGGTATTTTCTTGTTTTCCCATATTTCTCGTGATCCGGCGGTGATTTCTTGTCATCTGATGGATGGTGTGTTTCTTTCAAATTCTTGAAGTTCAGTCTGAATGTTCAGGAGCAAGCAGACAGGTGATCTAGAATCTGTTTGCCGTTCTGTTGTGATTGCTGGTGCAGCAGATTCAGTAGATATTGGGAAATATTTTAACCCTATTAGTATTTGGATGTTTAGCTACAGTGCTCTTAGATCCGTCTAAAAAGACATTGAATGGATATTGGAGGGTGGAGAGACAAGAAAAAGGAAAATGAGAAAGAGAAAAACAACAAAAAGAGAAAAAAAAGACAAAAAAATTAAAAAATAAAAAAATTGTAATTACTGCTCTTTTTTTAAAAGAAAAATCACAAAATAGAAAACCGCGCATAGTTCACAGGGGCCATGCGGAATCTTCTTCTGAAGGAAGGGCTCAACTCTCCTGCCTGGGCAGAAGGACCAGAAGGGATTATTAACAAAACAAAAGGTGGAGCTGAGAGCCAGAGAAAAACTTTACCTTTAAAAAAATCGTAAAAAGGAAAAATTACAAAAAAAAAAAGAGGAGACAGGAGCAGAGAGAGGCAGAGACCTCAGAGACACAGGGACAGAGATAGAAGGCCAGAGGGGCTCCCTACCACGCTAACTTTGCTTGCTGGAGGCTGAATTATGAGTAGAAAATCTTCATTTCTCCTGTCCCCTGAAATACCTAGTTCACAGGGGCCATGCGGAATCTTCTTCTGAAGGAAGGGCTCAACTCTCCTGCCTAGTTCACAGGGGCCATGCGGAATCTTCTTCCCATGTCCTTTTTAATACTTGGTTTTGACAGTTACATTTTTGTCAGTTTAGTGTGAAATGC
>JAKSZU010000009.1:95181340-95257301 GCA_026018925.1 Tupaia tana
CTCATCAGCTTCTTTCTCCTTATTCTTCTGTAGTTCATTGTCTCTCTTCTCTCATCTTTGTTAGCTTCGCCATTATGAATATTCTAAATTCTTTATCAGACATTTCCATGATTTCCATTGAACTGTCTGCGGATGAAGAGGAGTTATTCTTTTCTCTTGGAGGAGAGGTATTTTCTTGCTTTCCCATATTTCTTGTGGTCTTGTGGTGATTTCCAGTCATCTGATGGAAAGTGTGTTTCTTCCCAAACTTGAAGTTCAGTTAGTTCTCAGGAGCCATGAAGGTGTCTTCTGGGACCTGCTCCGCTTGTCTCTCCACTGGATTTGTGGACTGGAGGCTGAATTATCAGTAGAAAATCTTCATTTCTTTATTCCCTGAACTCACTAGTACTCAGGAGCCATGATGGTGTCTTCTGGGGCCTGCTCCCTTGCCTCTCCACTGGATTTGTGGGCTCGAGGCTCCATTATTTACTTTTTTAAAAAAATCTTAGCCATTCTGACTGGAGCTAAGTGGTATCTCATCGTGATTTTGATTTACATTTCCTTTATGATAAGAGATGTTGAGCATTTTTCATGCATTTTGGCCATTTCTATGTCTTCTTTGGAGAGTCATCTGTTCAGCTCACTTGCTCATTGTTTGATTTTATTTATTATTATTATTATTATTATTATTATTATTATTAATTCTTATTATTATTATTTGTGGGTGAGCTGCTTGAGTTCCTTTGTAGATACTGCTTATCAGTCCCTTAACTGAGGCATATTTTGCAAATATAATCTTCCACTCTGAGGGTTGTCTCTTCATTCTAATTTTTTTTTTTTTTTTTGCAGATGTTTTTCAGCCTGATGTAGTCCCACTTGTCTTTTTTCTGGATTATTGCTTGATTCCTTGTGTTTTGGGGGTCTTATTTAAGAAGACCTTGGCTACTCAGATGTTTCCAAGAATTTCCCCTGTTTCTCAATAGTAGTTTTACAGTTTGAGGTTTTATGTTTAGATATTTGATCCATTTTGAGTTGATTTTTGTTAATGGTGAGAGATAGAGGTCCAGTTTAATTTTTCTGTAGGTGAATATCCAGTTTTTCCAACACCATTTGCTGAAGAGATTTTCTTTACCCCGTTGGGTTGTCTCGTGCCCTTTGTCAAAAATCAGTTGGTTGTATGCTTTGGGGCTTATTTCTGAGTTTTCAGCTCTATTCCATTGCCATACCAGTCTGTTTTTGTGCCCATATTATGCTGTTTTGATTATCACAGTTTTGTAATATATTTTTAAAGAATTATTTATTTAACTTTATTTATTATTATTATTCAGTTTAACAAGAGAGGATAGAGAGAGAGTGAGAGAGAACTGCCAGGTCTGGGACTTGAATCATGGTGGGCCGTGTGGAAGTCCAATGCCTTAACCACCATGCCACCTGACAGCCCCACTTTGTAATATATTTTGAGGTCAGAAAGGGATATGCCTCCTACTTTACTTTTTTTGCACAGAATTGCTTTGGTGATACAAGGCTTTTTATCATTTCAGATACGTTTTATGATTTTTTTTCTATTTCTGTAAGGAATATCTCTGATAGTTCAATTGTAATTACATTAAATTTTTAAATTACTGTGAGTAGGATTGACACTTCGATTGTATTAGTTCTTCCAATCCGGGAGCATGAGATGTCTTTCCACTTTTTTGTATAATTTTCAATTTTTTTAAAGTTTTTCATAGTTTTCCTTGTAGAATTCTTTTACTTCTTTGGTTAGGTTTATTCCTAGGTATCTTACATATTTTTGTAGCTACTGAAAATGGTACTACTTTCTTCAATACTGCTTGAGATTGCTCGTTGTTGGTGTATAAAAATGTTATAGATTTTTGTATGTGTTTGTTGTAGCTATTGCAAATGGTATTGCTTTCTTCAATACTGCTTCAATTTGCTCATTGTTGACGTATAAAAATGCTAAAGATTTTTGTATGTTGTTTTGATTTTGTGTCCTGACACTTTACTGTATTCATATCTCACTTCTAAGAGTATTTTTTGTGGACACTATTGGGTCTTCTATGTATACAATCATGTCATCTGCAAACGGAGATAATTTCAACTCTTCTTTCCCTCTTAGAATGCCTTTTATTTCAATCTCTTGTCTGATCACATTGCCTAGAACTTTCGGTACTATACTGAATAGGAGTGGAGATAGTGGGCAGCCTTGTCTTGTACCAGTTTTCAGTGAAAAAGCTTTCAATTTTCCCCCATTCAGTATAATGTTAGCTATAGGTTTTTCATAGATGCCTTTTATTATGCTGAGAAACCATCCTTCTATGCCAGTTTTACTGAGTTTTAATCATAAAGGGATGTTGTATTTTATTACATGCTTTTTCTGCATCGATTGATGTGATCACATGGTTTTTATGTTTCCTTCTGTAATATGATGTATTTCACTTGTTGTTTTTGTTGAACCATCCTTGCATCCTTGGAATAAAGCCTACTTGGTCATGGTGCATAATCTTTTTAATGTATTTTTAGATACGTTTTGCTAGTATCTTGTTGAAGTTTTTGCATGTGTATTCATCAAGGATATTAGTCTGTAGTTTTCTTTCTTTTTTCTTTTTCTTTTTTCTTTTTTTTTTTTTTTTTTTTGTTATGTCCTTGTCTGTTTTGGAGAACAGGATTGTGGAGGCTTCATAGAATGAACTTTGGAGAGTTCTTTACTTTTGGATTTTTAGAAATAGTTTAAAGAGAATTGGGGTTCTTTCTTATTTAAGTTTTGTAGAATTTGGAAGTGAAGCCTTCGGGAACAGGAATTTTCTTTGTTGGGATATTATTTATTACTGATTGACTCTTGTTGCCTTAAACACACACACACACACACGCACACACACACACACACACACACACATTGTGGAGGGCACTGCATATGGAAGCCATCTTGAGCTATCCGCCATCTTGAGCTATCCGCCATCTTGGAAACCATTAGGTTTCACTTCCTCACTGAGCAAACCATTTCTCAGAAATCATGTGACCAACCGTTCTCCCCGGAAGTGGTTGGGTTTCTAGGCAACAGGAGAGATCTACCCACACCAATGATTGGTTCATGCTGTTCTATCTCATTTGCATTTCGGGCAACCAATTGGTGCCCACCAGCTGTATATAACTCGCCATTTTTCCTCAATAAACGGAAGAAGAGGAAGAAGAAGAAGACTTGATCAGCACCTTGTAGTGTGTGTGCGTGTGTTTGTCCCATCTCTCACTCCCTCCCCCAGGGAACCTGTTCAACTGTCCCCCTGGTCAGGACAACACATTATTCACATTTAATCATTATACATCTTTACAGTGTACAACATGGTTTTTACTGGACAAATACAGTGCATATCAGTCGAGACAAAGGCATTACCATATTTATTATTATCAGGAAATAATTTTTAATTTTAATTTTTATGTCAATTAAACATATTGTTTTTACCCTGCTTCCCTCCCTCCCTTGCCCTATTACCTCCTCCCCCCACTATCTCTAGTAAATACAGTTGCCATCATTGCCTGTTATTAGTCTATTTGCACTTTTTTTTTTTGAGAGAGAGATTTTTGCTACAGGGCACGTGTGCTTGCCAGAAAGACAGAGAGAGACAGAGAGACAGAAAGTGAGAAATCAACCCCCAGGGAGGATGGCCATGCCGCAATCCCTTCTTCTGCATTCTCCTCTTGGGATCTTGGGCACACACACACATGCACTTGGCGTGAGTTTAAGCCACCGGGTCCAAAACTCAAACCGTGGTCGACTACATGGGAGTCCAGCAACATAGCCATTACACCAACTGCTGGTCCCAGTCTATTCACACTTTCTATTTCTGCCTGGCTCACTATTGGTAAATTATGTGTTCAGGAATTTGTCCAACTCATGTAGATTTTCTTGCTTGTTGGCATATAATTGCTCATAGTATTTCTTTTTTTTTTTTATGAGAGGTTTTCGCTATAGGGTGTGTGCGCTTGCCAGACAGACAGAGACAGAGAGATAGAAAGCGAGAAATCACCCCCCAGGGGGGATGGCCACACCACAATCCCTTCTCCTCCATTCTCCTCTTGGGATCTTGGGCACGCACGCACACATGCCCGGCGTGAGTTTAAGCCGCTGGGTCCAGGACTTGAACTGTGGTCGACTACGTGGGAGTCCAGTGACATAGCCATTATGCTAACTGCTGGTCCCTGCTAATAGTATTTCTCATGATCACTTGTTTTTTCTGTTATGTCTGTTGTAACATCACCTATCTCATTGCTGATTTGATTTATTTGCTTCATTTCTCTGTTCTTCTTGATCAATCTAGCTAATGGTGTGTCATTTTCTTTATTTTCTCATAGAACCAGCTTTTGGTTTCATTTATTTTCCTTATACATTTTTTATTCTCTATTTCATTTGTTTCTGCTCAAATCTTTAATATTTTTTTCTCCTGCTATTTTTGGGTCTTTTTTTTTTTCTTTTCTTTGATTCCCTGAGATGTGTTGTTAGGTTTTCCATTCACCACCTTTCTGATTTTTTGTTTGTTTGTTTGTTTGTTTTTCCTTTGTGGTACTAATTGCTATGAATTTTCCTCTTATAACTGCTTTTTCTATGTTTCATAGGTTATGAAAACTAATTTGTTTACTGTCATTGGTTTCAATGAATCTTTTGATACCAGCCTTAATTTCTTGAATGATTGTGAAGTCATTCAAGAGTAAGTTGTTCAGTTTCCATGTGTTTATGTATTTTCAAGGGTTCCTTCTGTAGTTGATTTCAAGTTTGATTTCATTGTGATCAGAAAATATGCTGGATATGTTAATAGTTTCTATCTATTTGAATTCATAAGGCTAGTTTTGTGGTTGATCTTTGAAAATGACCCATGTGGGGGTGAGAAAAAAGTGTATTTTTGTGGGTGTTGGGTGAAATGTTCTGTAGGTGTCTTACAAGTCCATTTGATTTATGGTATCATTTAGATCTTGTATATCTTTGTTTATTTTTGTAGAGATGATCTGTCTGGAGGAGACAGTGGGGTATTGCGATCCCGAACAATGAGTGTGTTGCAGTCTATCTCTCCTGTTAGATCTAACAGTCTCTCTTTCATGTATTTGGGTGCTCCAGTGTTGGGTGCATAGATATTTTTAAGTCTTACATCTTCTTGGTGAATTAGCCCTTATAACTAGATAATGTCCTTCCTTGTCTTTGATTACAGCTTTTGTCTTGAAGTCTATTTTGTCCAATATCACCATGCCAGCCTATTTGTTTGTTTCTTTGTTTTGGTTTCCATTTGCATGGAAGATTTTCTTCCAGCCCTTCACTTTTAGTCTCTGTGTGTCTTTATCAGTGAGGTGTGTTTCTTGTAAGCAGCATATAGAAGGCTTTTATTTTTGTTTGTTTGTTTTCATTCAGCCAGTCTTTGTCTTTTAATTGGAGAATTTAATTCTTTAACATTCAATGTTATTATCAATATTTGTGGACTTTATTAGCCATTTTCTTGGTATTTTTCCTCTCTTATTTCTGTTTCTCTCTCTTTAGTTCTTGTAATATAGTACTCCCTTCAGTAGTTATTGAAAAGCTGGTCTAATGTTGGTGAATTTTTTTTCAGTTTTTCTTTATCTGAGAATGATTTTATTTCTTCTTCCCATTAGATGGATACTCTTAGCAGGTATAGTGTTCTTGGTTGAAATTGTTTTTCTTTTTGTGTTTTGAATATTTCTTCCTGTTATTTCCTTGCCTGCATTGTTGCAGTTGAGAGGTCTGATGTTAGCCTAATAGGACAACTTTTGTAAATAACGTAATGTTTCTCTTTTGTCATTGTTTTATTATTGCACATTCTTTATTTTTGGTTATATTATCTTATTTTAAATTTATTTATTTACATTCATTCACTGTACATCATTACAGTATACAAAATGAGATCTTCCATCCAGAATACACTGTATTTGACTCAATCAAGGATACATGTTATCATCAAAAAATAATTTTCCATTTCTTGTTTCTTATATATTTTACTTCTTTTTTTCCCCTTGATTCTCTACTTCTCATCCTCTGGCATTTCCCACCCTCCTCCCATACTGTCTCTGGAATCTACAGTTGCTTTACATGCCTTTATTTTTTCACATTTTATTGATTCACAAAAGATCTTAATTAATGTAAATACTTTCAATAGTAAGCGTAGCTGATATATACATATTTATGAACACATGTCTGACTATAGGCATAAACCTCAGTAAGTAGAATGAACATTTTCTAACATAGCACCTAGCTGGAGCTATATAGCTTACTGCAGTAATTAAATAGGTAATTTTTAAATGCATCTTTAATTCCAAGGAAAACAGTTTTAGTTTTAATAGATTGAAATAAAAAAATGTTAAGAGAAATTTTCTTAAGACTTAAAGCCAGAAAAAAGGTTAGGATTCAGTTCAAAAAGTAATCTGGAAAGCAAAGCATAGAAGAAAATCAGTAATGTTTTAGTCAAAAGTCATAAAATCTATTTCAGCATTTCAGTATCATGAAATTAATTTCCCTTCTGTTGAATTTGTAGTGTAACTGTGGTCTGACCTTTCCATTTAAATTCTGGAAGTCAACATTCAATGTTATTAATGATCTTTCCGGACTTCTCCCTACCATTAAGTTGGCCGTTCTCTTGGTTGTTGTTTTGTACTCTTTTTATTTTATTTTATTTATTTATTTATTTATTTATTCTTTTATTTTTACATTTTTCCACAAACATTTACTTTACATAGCAAGAAATTTTAGCTCATACTCCATAATTCTTGACAGTTTACAAACAACTTTCAAGATCTCAAAATACTGAATTTTAAAGATAATGTTCAAAATATGTCTTATAATTTTGTATAATTTTAAAACTCTATAACAACAGAAGCAGAATGGTTTCAAAAATATATATATACATATATATACAAATATATATGTGTATATATATATACACACATTTAGAGTGCAGACACTTGGTATATATTAAGTGGGGACATACAATGTTTCTCCTTCATAGCATGGCTTGCTTCACTCAACAGTAAGTCTTCCATATTCATCCACTTCCTTTCAAAAGTCAGGGATTTGTTGTTTTTTATGGATGAATAGTATTCCATTGAGTATATGTGCCACAGTTTTTCTAACCATTCATCAGTTCGTGGGCATTTAGGTTGTTTCCATGACTTAGCAATCGTGAAAAGTGCCGCATTAAACATCGATGTGCAAGCACTTTTTCGATTAAGTATTCTTCTGTCCTTCGGGTAGATACCAAGGAGTGGGATTGCTGGATCATATGGTAGTTCTATTTGTAGATTTTGGAGGAATCTCCAAATTGTTCTCCACAGTGGTTGTACCAATTTACAGTCCCACCAGCAGTGTAAGAGAGTTCCCTTTTCACCACACCCCCTCCAGCACTTATAATTTTTTGTTTTTTTAATCTTAGACATTCTGACTGGGGTTAGGTGATATCTCATTGTTGTTTTGATCTGCATTTCTTTTACAATGAGGGATGTTGAGCATTTTTTCATATGCCTTTTAGCTATTCGTATGTCATCTTTAGAAAGTGGTTTTTTCAACTCATTCTCCCATCTTTTAATAGGATTGATTGTCTTTTTCCGAAACAGCCGCTTGAGTTCCTTGTGGATTCTGGTTATCAGTCCCTTGTCTGATGCATAGTTTACAAAAATATTTTCCCATTCTGAGGGCTGTCTGTTCACACTAATCACTGTGTCTTTTGCCATGCAGAAACTTCTTAGTCTGATGTAATCCCACTTGTCTATTTTAGGGATCATAGACTGTGCATTGGGAGTCTTATTTAAGAAGTTTTTCCCTACCCCAATGTCTCCCAGAGTTTCCCCAGTGTTTTCCAGGAGCAGTTTTATAGTTTGAGGTCTTAGGTTTAGATCTTTGATCCACCTTGACTTTATTTTTGTCAGAGGTGAGAGGTAGGGGTTCAGATTCATCTTTCTGCAAGTGGAGATCCAGTTTTGCCAGCACCATTTGCTGAAGAGGTTATCCTTTTCCCACAGGATTGACTGGTGCCCCTTGTCAAAAATCAGTTGGCTGTATGTTTGAGCATTCATTTCTGGGGACTCTATTCTGTTCCATTGGTCCACCTGTCTGTTCCTGTGCCAGTACCATGCTGTTTTGATTACCACAGCTTTGTAGTATATTTTTGGGTCAGGGAGTGAGATGCAGCCCACTCCATTCTTCTTGTGCAAAACTGCTTTGGCAATACGGGGTCTTTTATGATTCCAGACAAATGTTATGATTGTCTTTCCTAGATCTGTGAAGAATGTGTCTGGTACTTTGATTGGCATTGCATTAAATAGGTAGATTAATTTGGGTAAAATTGCCATTTTGATTATATTAATTCTTCCAATCCAGGAACATGGGATGTCCTTCCAATTTTTTGTGTCATTTTCAATTTCTTTTTTTATCTTCTCATAGTTTTCCTTGTGGAGGTCTTTAACTTCTTTAGTTAGATTTATCCCTAAGTATCTTATACTTTTTGTGGCTATGGTAAATGGAACACCTTTTTTCAGTTCCATCTCAGTCTGCCTGTTGTTCGTATACAGAAATGCTATAGATTTCTGGATATTAATTTTGTATCCTGCAACGTTACTGTATTCATGTATTACTTCTAGAAATTTTTTTATGGAAACCATTGGGTCTTCTATGTATACAATCATGTCATCTGCAAATAGAGAGAGTTTCACCTCTTCTTTTCCTATTTGAATGCCTTTTATTTTTTCCTCTTTTCTGATTGCAATGGCCAAGACTTCTAGTACTATATTGAAGAGGAGTGGAGAAAGTGGACATCCTTGTCTTGTACCAGTTTTTAGTGGAAAAGCTTTCACCTTTTCTCCATTGAGGATGATGTTCGCTATGGGTTTTTCATAGATAGCTTTTATTGTGTTGAGAAATGGCCCTTCTATGCCCATTTTGCTGAGAGTCTTGATCATGAAGGGATGTTGTATCTTATCAAATGCTTTTTCTGCATCAATTGATATGACCATATGGTTTTTATCTTTCTTCCTATTAATATGGTGTATTACATTTATGGTTTTGCGTATGTTGAACCAACCTTGCATTCCTGGGATAAAGCCTACCTGATCATGATGTATAATCTTTTTGATAAGTTGTTGTATACGATTTGCTAGTACCTTGTTGAGAATCTTCGCGTCTATATTCATCAGGGATATTGGTCTATAGTTTTCCTTCCTTGTCCTGTCCTTATCAGTTTTAAGTATAAGGGTGATAGAGGCTTCATAGAATGAATTAGGGAGAGATTCACCCTTTTGGATATTTAGAAATAACTTGAGCAGAATGAGGGTTAACTCTTCTTTGAAAGTTTTGTAGAATTCAGAGGTGAATCCATCAGGGCCAGGGCTTTTCTTTGTTGGGAGGTTATTTATAACCGATTTGATCTCCTGGCTTGTTATGGACCTATTCAGACTTTCTATATCCTCCTGGCTCAATCTAGGTAGATTATACCTGTCCAGAAATTTGTCCATCTCATCCAAATTATCTTGTTTCTTGGCATACAGATGTTCATAGTATCCCCTAATAATGTTTTTTATTTCTGCTATGTCTGTTGTTATTTTGCCTGCTTCATTGCAGATCTGATTCACCTGGTTCTTTTCTCTCTTCTTCTTAATAAGTCTCGCTAGTGGTGTATCAATTTTGTTTACCTTTTCAAAGAACCAGCTTTTACTTTCATTTATTTTCTGTATAGTTCGTTTATTTTCTATTTCATTTATTTCTGCTCGTATCTTTATTATTTCCTTTCTCCTGGAGTTTTTTGGATCTTTTTGCTGTTGCTTTTCCAATTCTGTGAGGCATGATGTTAGGTGATCCATTTGCCTTCTTTCCATGCTCCTCTTATGTGCACTAATTGCTATGAACTTCCCTCTTATGACTGCTTTAGCAGTGTCCCAAAGATTATGGAAACTCGTGTCCTCATTGTCATTGGCTTCCATGAACCTTTTGATTTCAGTCTTTATTTCTTCAGTAGTTGTGGAGTCATTCAGGAGTAGGTTATTAAGTTTCCATGTATTTGAGTATTTTTGAGGATTTCTCTTGAAATTAAACTCAAGTTTAATTCCATCATGGTCGGTGAAGATGCTGGGTATAGTTTCTATGCTTTTGAATCTGTAGAGGCTTGCTTTGTGCCCAATGATGTGGTCAATCTTCGAGAATGTTCCATGTGGCGGCGAGAAAAAAGTGTATCTTGAGGTTTTAGGATGGAAAGTTCTGTAGATGTCTGTTAAGTCCATTTGATTTATGATATCATTTAGATCTTTGATCTCTTTACCTATTTTTTGTCTAGATGATCTATCCAGGGGGGATAGTGCAGTGTTGAGGTCTCCAACAATTAGTGTGTTGCAGTCTATCTCCCTTTTTAGATCTAGCAGTCTTTCCTTCACATATTTGGGTGCTCCTGTGTTGGGCGCATAGATATTAATAAGCGTTATATCTTCTTGATCGATTGATCCTTTTACTACAATATAGTGCCCTTCTTTGTCTCTTCGAACAGTTTTTGTTTTAAAGCCTATTTTGTCAGAGATCAGTATTGCGACTCCAGCTCTTTTTTGGTTCCCATTTGCATGGAAAATCTTTTTCCAACCCTTCACTTTCAGTCTATGTATATCTTTATCCATGAAGTGGGTTTCCTGTAGGCAACAGATAGAGGGTTTTTGTTTTTTAACCCATTCAGCCAGTCTGTGTCTCTTGATTGGAGAGTTTAATCTGCTGGGGACCAGCCTCGGCGGGGGTGGGTTATCTCGACGGAGGCGGCGCAGGTAAACAGAAGACACAGGCCTCGATGCCTTTTCACGCATGTCCTATGCCGGACACTCCCCAAAGATCGCTCTCTGAGGAGTGACAACTGCTAGGAATCATTGTGCCTTTTTATTGAAAATGTGTTACATGCAAGTAAATGGGAGAGGGGCTACTGCTTTTAGTTATCAGCTCATAAAGGTTTTAACAAAAGGGAACATAGATTCTATTCAGGGTCGGATTAAGGGTGGGTGTCGGGCATTTCCGCAATTGTAGGTGGGTCTCCATAGAATGCAGTTTCAGGAAGGTGGTTCTGGTAAGCAGCAGCACAGCAGCCATCTTGTGATTACTGGGAATGGCTCTGAGAAAAGAAAATCTCAAGAATAGATATTAGTTCCTATGGATCTTAATAAAGAATGATACTTACATAGTTTTATAGGGATCTAAAACTTGATTTGAGGAGTCCTAAAATATTTATCTATTTCACTTGGTGAAGGCAGGGGGGTGGTCCTGGGCCAGTTTTGGCCTAATCCTATTTTACATAAAGAAAGGATTAAGTTTACCTTAAATTTATTTTGAAGGGCCTTCCAAAGACCATTTCCACCTAGATAGAACTTCAGCCCACCCTCTACTGTGACCATGGAGATAAAGCATTGTAATTAATAGTAGGTGATTATAGCAAAGGGGAGCGGTCGGGGAGTTCCTGGAAAATTTTATCATATACTCAGGATGTATAAGAGAGCTATGGATTCTTTTATGCTGGGAGCCGTGCCCCAGCCGGGGTGGGTGCACAGGGAGGCGACGCGGGTGAACAGGAATTAGACTGAGACCTCACGCCCCTTTAGCATGTTCTCAGCCGACTGCAGCCAGAGTCTCCAGACTGCAGCCCTGATGGCCAGAAGTCATGCGTATTTATTATAGAAGGAGTTTTACAGTAGTGGGATGGGTGAAGGGAAGTAAGTGAAACATTTTGCTCTAAAAGGTAAGGCATTTAAAGTATAGGAACAATAATCATAAAACATGACATCTGTTTTGTTTAGGTATAAACAGTCATAATTCTTAGAACGAGGAAGTCCATTTTTTGGGTGCATTCTCTTCTTTGATCTTGATTACCAGGGAGGGTCTTTGGATGAGAGGGCTCCCAGGAATCTTGACCACTTCAGTCAGACCAGCTTGATCACTTTAGTCCCAGATTGGCCTCAGGTCAGCCTTTTGAGAACTTTAGCTTTAGGCTAGGGTGGTAGCAATTACTAGAAATAAATCCTGTCTGGTTTAGTAAAGACAAGGTTAGTATATACCAAAGTGAAATACTTATGTTATCTCTGGGGTAGTCTACAGCTAAGAGGGTGAGTCTACACAGGAAAGGAATGTGGTCTTGTGAGTAGCTGAAGGTTGCTGTGTACCTGGGACCCTCTACATGCTGCTAATGACTGTGGCTTGGGGAATGGCAATCTTCCCTTGTCCCGAGAGTAAGGGTGGCTTATGGTCTTTGGGGAAACAGCACCTCATGGATGAGTCCCTGAGTCCCTCCCGGCTACTGAGATCGTTTTGCCCATTAGTAGCTTTAACCTAATGCTTATCTATGTAATCCCTAGTAGGAGAAGTGAATGTAGCATTCTCTGTTGACATTTTCTAGGAAGGTGGGGTGAGTCTAATGGGAGTAACTCCTGTTCGCAGCCGCCGCCCTACGCAGCTGCCGCCTTAGTGGATCCGCATTCTTTCAGGATTATTGTAAGAATTATAGTAAGGCTGGGGGTGCCTTTATGGGGTACTGGGGTATGGCAACAAGGCCCATGGCAGAGAAATTGAGTGCAAGACAGTACAGCAACACAATTCGTGAGGTCCAGAACTCGTAAAACTGTTGACCTTGCAAACAGTTCTCAGCCGAGTCCTTGCTCTAGGCATGAGGGGCAGTTCTTTCATACTCAGCCTGTGTTAACTGCATGGTCCCAGCACTTTTATAATAGTAAATTGGGGAGTCAGAGGGGGGTCGCTTCCCAGCAAGGCTACCAGTTTTCTGGAGCAAATAGCAAGCAGCCTTGCTGACATGCTAATTGACCCAAGCTTTGTTCCAAGGTCAGGGGGTGCACAACAGTGGCTTTGCCAGCATATTGACCTGACCAGAAGCGGAGCTCAAAGGTCTGGGGGGCTCAGACAGATCCTGGGGCCTCGCCGGGTCGGACTCCTCCATTAATCCATTAACATTCAATGTTATTATTGATGTTAATGGATCTGTCCCAGCATTTAAGTTGGCCATTGTCTTAGTTGCCTTTTACTCTTTTGTTTCTGGCTGTTACTTCTTTAGTTATCCTGGAACAGTACTTTCTTCAGGGTTTCATGGAGAGCTGGCCTGGTGCTGGCAAATTCTTTCAGGTTTTGTTTGTCTGAGAAGATTTTAATCTTTTTTTCCCATATGAAGGATAATCTTGCAGGATACAATAGTCTTGGTCGAAATTGTTTCTCTCTTAACACTTTCGATACATCTTCCCATTCTTTCCTTGCTTGCGTTGTTTCCGTTTAGAAGTCCGGTGTTAGCCTGATGGGGTGACCTTTGTAAGTCACTTGTCGTTTCTCTCTTGCTAGTTTTAGTATCTTATCTCTATCTGTGGTCTTAGCCAGCCTGGCTATGATATGCCTTGGGGAAGATCTTCTTGGGTTGATTCTATTTGGTGTCCTTTGAATTTCCTGGGTCTGGATGTTGGAGTGCCTCTCTATGCTTGGGAAATTTTCTTCCAAGATTTCATGGAATAGGTTTTCCATGCTCTTATTAGTTTCTTCACCTTCTGGGATACCAATTATGCGGACGTTAGGACGTCTAATGGAATCTAGTAATTCTCGTATATTATCTTCATGTTTTTTTGTTATTTTCTCTATCTTTTTGGTGGTTTTCTCTAGGTCAGAAGTTTTATCTTCTACATCAGAGATTCGACCTTCAGCATGATCTAATCGACTTTTAATACTTTCAAGAGAGTTTTTGATGTTGTTTTGTACTCTTATTTCTGTGTATCTGACTTTATTTTTTCTGGTATAGCACTCCCTTCAGAACTTCTTGGAGAGCTGATCTGGCATTGGTCACTTCTTTCAGTTTTTGATTATCTGAGGATATTTTTGTCATTTCTTCCCGTATTAAAGATAATCTTGCCTGGTATAGGATTCTTGATTGAAAAAGTTTTTAACTTAGCACTTTGAGTATATTTTCCTGTTATTTCCTTGCTTTCATTGTTTCTGATGAGAGGTCTGCTGTTAGCCTGATGGGCTATCCTTTGAAAGTAACTTGATGTTTCTCTCTTGACAATTTTAGTATCTGTGGCTTTGGTCAATTTGCCTATAATGTGCCTTGGAGAAGATTTTCTTGGGTTGATTCTATGTGGGGTCCTTTGTATTTCTTGGGACTGGATATTTGAATGCCTCTCTAGGTTTGGAAAGTTTTCTTCTAGGATTTTATGAAACAGATTATTAATGCCCTGATTAGTTTCCTCACCTCCTGGGATACCAATTATCTGTCTGTTTGGGCATCTAATGGTATCTAGTATTACTCATATATTATTCTCAATTTGGGAGATTATTTTGGGAGATTATTTTTTCAGTCTTTTTGTGAATTTTTCTAGGTCAGATGTTCTATCTTCTACATCTGATATTTGATCTTCTGCATGATCTAATCTGCTTTTAATACTTTCAAGGGAGATTTTGTTTTCTTATATTACAATGTTCATTTCTAACAATTTCATTTGATTCTTTTTTTATGATTTGTAATTCCTCTTTCCGATCATGCAAGAATTCCCTGAGCTCCTGAAATTTGTTGTCTCTTTTCTCCTGCATTTTCTGAAGTTTGTTGTCTCTCTTTTCTTGCATTTCTGTTAGCTTTGTCACTATGAATATTTTAAATTCTTTATCTGACAATTGCACGAGTTCCTTTGTATTGTCTGTGGAAGATGAAGAATTATTCTTTTCCCTAGGGAGAGAAATATTTTCTTGAGTTCTCACATGTCTTGTGCCTTTGAGGTGGTTTCTGGTCATCTGATGGATTACATGTTTTTTCCTAGGTTTTGGAGTTAAATCTGAGCATTCAGAGGTGTGCAGAGGAGGTGATATAAAATCTCTCTGAAGTACCGTTTTCCTCCCTTTGTACAGCAGATTCCATAGGAATTGAAGATTACTCTGATCACAGAAGTATTCAGATACTTGTAAACTTTGTACCTAGACTGTCTAGAAACTTAGTGTTTCATGGCTGAGCAGAAAACTGAGAAAGGCAAAAGAAAAAGGCAAAGGAAAAGAAACAACAAAAAATAAAAGGAGAAAACAATTTTAAAAAAGAAAAAAATGTGTTTTTTTAAAGCAAAAATTGAAAACCTTGTGGTGCATAAATGTGCAGCATGAAAGGGGCAGCTCAGAGCTCAAATGTAGATGGCTTGTGATTTACCTGTTCTATGGGGGAGGGAAGGAAAGGTGAGGATTAGCAAGATAAAAGAGTCAGAGAGCTAAGAAGTTTAAATTTTTTTTAAAATGGAAAAAAATTAAAGAGAGAAAAATGGAGGGGCTGGTAGGTGGCGTGGTGGTTAAGGGTGTTGGACTCGCACATGGCCGACCATGGTTCAAGTCCTGGACCTGGAGGCTTACTTTCTCACTTTCCCTTTCTCTCTCTCTCACTCTGTCCTTCTCTGGTCAAATTGAAATAAATAAAGTTACATAAAATAATTCTTTTTCAAAGAGAGAGAGAGAGAGAGAGAGAGAGATGGAGAGAGAGAGAGAATACAGAGGGTGCTCTACCTGGCTAGATCTTGGAGTCAGGAGGGTGAAGTCTGGACAGAAAAACTTCAGTTATCCTAGTCCCTGAATGAGGCTGCTCAGAGCTCAAGTGTAGATGGCTTGTGACTGGCCTGTCCTGGCTAGATCTTGAGGTCAGGAGGGTGAAGTCTCTCTTTTGTAATGTTTAGAATGTTATCTTTGTCTTTGATTTTTTTAACTAACTAACTAATTAATTAATTAATTAATTAATTTTACATTCATTAACTGAGCATCATCACAGTAAACAAAATGTGATTTCCCATCCAGAATACACTGTATAGTGGCTTAATCATACATATGATCATCAACAAATGATTTTCGATTTTTTGTTTCATATATATGTATATATACCCCCCTTTCTCACCTTGCACCATTTCCCATGCACTTCCCACATTGTATTCAATATGAGCATTCAGAGGTATGCAGGAGGAATCGATATGCAATTTTTCTTCTGTTTTCACCCTTCGTGCATCAGATTCAGTGGGAATTGAGGAATATTCTGACCCTAATAGTATTTAGATGTTTGGATACTGTTCACTAAGACCAGTCTAGACACTCAGTGCATGGAAGCTAAGCAGCCAAAGGATGAAATTAAAAGAAAAAGGAAAAGAAAACAGAAGAAGAGGAAAGAATAAAAAAATTTAAAAATAAAGAAAAAAGGCAATTCAAATGAAAACTTGGCAGCACACACACGCCACATGAAAGCAATATTGCACAGCTCAAGTTCAGTAGCCATCTCAGAAGGGCCTGGTTTTGTGCTTCTCTTAAATGGGAGGTGGGAAAGGCATGAATTAGCAAGATAAAGAAGGGGCTTGAGAATCCAGAAAATACTTTACCTTAAAAGAAAGTTAAAAAAAATTAAAAGACACAGGGAGACACAGAGAGACAGAGAGATGGAGAGAAGGATACAGAGGTTGCCCTCCACTCTAGAAATGAATCTGGAGGGCGAAGTCAGTAGAAAATCTTCATTTTTAGTCTCTGAAAGCAATATTTCACAGCTCAAGTTCAGTAGGCATCTCAGAAGGTGATTTTTTACCACACTTTGATTTTTACCACACTGGCTATGATGTGCCAGAGGATCTTTTTATGTTGATCATAGTTGGAGTTCTTCTTATTTCTTGGGTCTGAATTTCTCTGTGTTTCTTCAGATTTGGAAAGTTTTCAGATAGTATTTCATGGAAGAGGTTTTCCATGTCTGCACCAGCTTTTTTACTTTCTGTGATATTCATTATATGAATATTGAGGCATTCAATGGGGTCTAGAATTTCTTATATGCTAGCTTCTTCTTTTTTTGGCTTATCTTTTCATTCATTTGAGTGATTTGGTCTATGTTGGAGACTTTGTCTTCAAGGCCAGAGGTTCTTTCTCCTGTGTTTTCCAATTTGCTGTTAGTGCTTTCAAGAGAGATTTTGATTTCTTGTATTGTGTTCTTCATTTCCAGAAGTTCTGTTTGATTCTTTTTAGGGTATGTATCTATTTATGGAATTCCTCTTTCAAGTCCTGGAATGATTATTCTCTTCCCTGAAATTGATTTTTTTTCTTGTATCTCATGTAGTTTTGTCACAATGAGTGTATAGAATTCTTTTTCTGACAATTTTGTAAATTCTTTCGTGTTGTCTATTGTTGGTGAATGGATAAGGTGTTCCCTTGTGGAATAGTTATTTCCTTGTTTCCTCATGTTTCTTCTGTCTCTATGCTGGGTTTTGGTCATCTGATGCAGTATTTACTCCTTCCTATTTAGATTGGAGTAGATTCTGTAGTATTGGAGCAGGAAATATCACGTTTAGATCCCAAGTTAGAGGGCTGTGTCTTTTAGATCAGAGCAGATAAAGTTTATATAGGTAGCTTCAGGTGGTTGGCTTCTCTACCAACCTTTCAGTTTCTGATGAGCTAAGCATGAGCTTGGCGGGGGGGGGGGGGGGGGGGGGGGGGATGCACCCACAACAAGAGGACAGCTGAACCCAGAACCCTTTTGGCAGGCAGGCAAGGCTCAGGATGCCAGTGCCACAGTGGTGCTGGAGGTTCACAAGTTCCCAAGGCATACCTAGGGGAGAGGCTGCACCTGGGATGAAAGACCTGCTGGGCTTGAAACTGAAGTCTCTGAGAGGGCATACAGGGTACAGGAATCACCGTTTTTTTTTTGTTTTTGTTTCTGTTTTCTAGTTTTGCTATAGGGTACATGTGCTTGCTGGAGACAGAGAGAGAGAGACAGAAAGAGGAAGACTGCAAAATCACCTCCTGGGGGGATGGCCATGCTGCAATTACTTCTTCATTCTCCTCTAAGGATTTTAGGCACATTCACACACAAGAACTGGACTGGACTAGAACTGTGCAGTTGGCCATGTGAGATACAACCACCTTAACCTCCATACCACCTGCTGGCCCCACTTTAGAGTTTTCGTTTATTAAAAAAAAAAATTACCAGACAGCATGTCCACTTGCCAGAAAGAAGGGGAGAGGGAAGAAACACTCTCCAAAGGAGCATAGTCACACTATGATCCCTTCTCCTGTCAGAATTTGGAGCACACGTACATAATGAGACAGTTGTGCTTTTCAAGCCACCAGGTCACATGATCACTGCACACTTCACCATGTTGGATCTAGCTCTCTTAACTCCTAGGCTACAAGGCCAACTCTACGGGCCTTTTATAAGTTCTTCATTTTAATGTGGTTGAATTTACCAGTCTCCTTTGAGACTTCAAGTTTTTGTATTGTTTAATAAATCTTTCCTGAGGTTATGAAGAAATTATCTGTATTTTTTGGAAATTAAAACAATTATTTTCTTAAGAAATATTAACTACAGGGAAAAGAAAGGGCAGCAGAAATAGCAAGTTTAGGGACCAGCAGGTGGCGCTGGACACTCCCACATGGCCGACCATGGTTCAAGTCCCAGACCTGGTGGCTTGCTTTCTCTCACTCTCTCTCTCTGGTCAAATTAAAATAAATAAGTGAATAAATAAAATAATTCTTAAAAAAATAAAAAAGAAATAGTAAAATTAATTAGTATGGAAAATGTAAAAGTCTCCACAAAAATTACCCTGTGCTTCTCAGTTAGCAATGGGGTAGGGATAAATCTCATGGCTCTTCTTCAGGCTCCTTCCCCCATGTCTTTAGTCTCAGGCCAATCTTCCATCCTAGTCTATATCTCCTATCACTGCTGCCTCATGTTTTCCCTAGCTAAGACTCTCTGAAGAAAAGTACTAGTAGAAGGACTTCAGTGAAATATATTTTATATCTCATCATTCATTCATTCAACAAATACTTATTATGTGCTGTTTCTTGGAGTGTTCTAAGTACTGGGGTTATAGAAGTGTACTAGACAAAGTTTCTGTCCTCATGATGCTTATACTCTAGGGAGGGAAAACAACAGCAAACAAATGAATATATAATATAATGTCTAGTGTTTTTACATTTTGTGCAGTAAAATAAATCAGAATGAGGAGATAGAGACTGCATTGAAATTCTAAATAGGTTGGTCAGGGCAGGCATGTGGCTATCTAGAGGGAGAGTCATTGCAGATAGATAGAACAGCAGGTACAAACATCCTGAAGCATGGGCATGCTTACCTTGTTCAAGGAGTAATTTTACCTTTTGTCCTACAAGGGGAGGGAATACAAATATATATATATATATATATATATATATATATATATATATATATATACACACACACACACACACACACACACACATACACACCCACACACATAGGGGAACTTTGGGGCTGAAGCACCTCCAGCTTGAGAACACTGGGTGTTCTTTCAATAAACTTTCTTTTTTCTCTTGGATGACTGCCTCCTGAGTCTTTCTCTGAACCATGAGCTTTTGGTCCCAAAATCTGGGAAGAATCACTAGAACCAATCATCTCAAGAAGAACCCATACCCTTACTGGAACTCTCTGCTGTGTTCCACACTGGACTTCTCATTTGGGTGACTGATGAGACCTTTTTTTTTGGGGGGGGGGTTCAAACATTTTATTTTCTTTCTGGGCATAGCTTATAACATTTTATCATAGGAATCAAAGAATATAACCAAAAAAAAACCCCAAAACATCACTCCCCCAAAAAACCTCACTTTTCTGGAAGACCACTTCTATTCCTTATCTGAAATAGCAAATAAATGAAACTATACAATTTCTACATTAAATACAAGTTAGTACATTAATTCCTTCAGGTAGTGTTGCATATGAGCTACAGTGTTGCTCCAACTATTTAAATCACTGTAATTTGAGATATTCCCAGATGTAACCACGAACACTAGATTCAGATATTACTACCTAGGCAAGGAAAAATATATCACCAGTAAATACATGAATCGGGGTCATAGATATAATTTCAAATGCTCTTTAGACAAACCTTAGAGGAGGTAGGCAGGAAAACTAATGTCTGAATTGCACTGTCCCTACCAGGAACCATATCACATATACAGAATTCCAACACTCTTAGTAAAATGTGAAAGGATCTATATATACTGTTTAGCAAAACATTTTTATGTACAGGAGCCTAAATATCTTAGGAGGTTTAGATTACCAATGAAGAGAACTGCCAAGTCAATTCCTCAAGGCTGTTTTCTTTTGACAATTCAAAACCAGCCCTCCGCCTTGGGCGCATCCCTCCTAGACAAATGTGCAGGAATGCCAGAAAATATGAAACATGGACCATAATTATGCATTCTTAACTTCTGTTCTTCAACTTAATAATGTTTTATGGTACTTCATATTTTCAATCCAGAGTTTTCACACTTAAAAAAGGGAATTATCATAAGACTGGGATTAGAGATCTCCTTTTTATTTTTTCAACAATTGCTTTTTTTAACACTTGATAAAATTTTATTCTTCAGAATAAAATACAGAAATTGTCAAAGATTACGCTCAAAAAGATATTGTTTTAGCTGACTTCTTTTAAACTTTCAGAGAAAAGATCATTTCTATTTAGGTTATTGCTGAACAGTTTCTTCTTCAGTTATTTTAGAAAAATTACAAAAATTTGATATCAAAATATGACAGGCCACAAAATCTGGAAACTACAAATCAGTTTCTTGTAAAAATAAACATGGGACAACCCAAAATAACATAACAGTCACTTATTTTACCAATATATTCAAACAATATTCTGCCATAATCAAGACTGTTTTAGGAATACTGATACATTTCATTGCTAATAGTTCATTAGTGGTTTTATTTTTAAAGAATTTTTTTTTCATTTTTTTATTATTATCATCATAATCTTCTTTATATTACATTGGATTACATATAACTTTACAGTGTACTACAATGCTTTTTGAAAAGGGAATGCCATGCATGTCAGTCAATACAGAGACATTAATCTCCCCGCTTCAACATTCAATATCTTTTCTATGTTTTCCCTAGTCATTATTATTATTATTCTAATTATTTTTTTAAAACAGTCAATCACTATTTCTCATTTTGCTTGTAAAAAGACTTTGCCCATCATGAAATATTTCTCAAACCAATCCAGTTGAGAATACTATACATGTCATTATCTACAGTTAAAAAACCATATCTGTTTCTCACTAACGTCCTGCCTCTCTATTGTTCTCTTGCTATCTTTCTCTATCCTCTTCTCTTCACCTCCCCCATTCCACACTGTCCTATTCTCATTAAGTACCTTCACTGCTTTTATGTCCTCCAATTTTTTGCTCTCTACCATAGAGTGCGGATAGTCGGTATATATTGAGTGGATACATACAATATCTTTCTTTCATAGCCTGGCTTACTTCACACAGCAATAGATCCTCCATATCTGACCACTTTCTATCAAATGCCAGGGTCTTGTTATTTTTTATGGCTGAGTGGTATTCCATAGAGTATATATAGCACACTTTTTCAATCCATTCATCAGTTTGTGGACATTTAGGTTGGTTCCATGTCTTGGCAATTGTGAATAATGCTGCAATAAACATTGATGTGCAAGCATTTTTCCGACTGAGCATTTTCCTGTCCTTTGGATAGATACCCAGAAGTGGGATTCCTGGATCAAATGGTAGTTCTATTTGTAGATCTTTGAGGAACCTCCATATTGTTCTCCACAGTGGTTGAACTAGTTTACATTCCCACCAACAGTGTAGGAGGGTTCCCTTTTCACCACATCCCTGCCAACATTTATCACTTTTTATATTCTTAATCTTTGCCATTCTGACAGGGGTTAGGTGGTATCTCATTGTGGTTTTTATCTGCATCTCCCTTATATGAGGGATGTTGAGCATTTCCTCATATGCTTTTTGGCTGTTCGTATGTCTTCCTTAGAGAGATTTTTGTTCAGCTCATTTCCCCATCTTTTAATTGGGTTAATTATTATTTTTTTCACATAAGGCACTTGAGTTCCCTATGTATTCTGGTTATCAGTCCCTTGTCTGAGGCATATTTAACAAAAATATTTTCCCATTCTGAGGGTTGTCGGTTCACACTTGTTACTGTGTCCTTTGCTGTGCAGAAACTTCTTAGTCTAATATAGTCCCACTTGTCTATTTTAGGGATTATTGCCTGTGCTTTGGGAGTCTTATTTAAGAAGTCTTTGCCTACTCCAATGTCTCCCAGAGTTTCCCCAGCATTTTCCACCAGTAGTTTTATTGTTTGAGGTCTTAGGTTCAGATCTTTGATCCATTTTGAGTTGACTGTTGTTAATGGTGAAAGATGGGGGTTCAGTTTCATCTTTCTGCAGGTGGATACCCAGTTCTTCCAGCACCATTTACTAAAGAGGTTTTCCTTTTCCCAGTGGATTGACTGATATCTTTTGTCAAAGATCAGTTGGCTGTAAGTTTTAGGGGTTATTTCTGGGGTCTCTATTCTCTTCCATTGGTCCACATGTCTGTTTTTATGCCAATACCATGCTGTTTTGATGACCACAACTTTATAGTATATCTTGGGATCAGGGAGTGATATGCCTCCTACTCCATTCTTCTTGCGCGGGATTGCTTTTGCAATACGAGGTCTTTTATGATTCCAGACAAATTCTATGATTGTCTTTTCTAGATCTGTGAAGAATATTTCTGGTATTTTGATTGGAATTGCATTAAACATGTAGATTAATTTGGGTAGAATTGCCATTTTGATTATGTTAATTCTTCCAATCCAGGAGCATGGGATGTCCTTCCACTTTTTGATGTCACTTTCAATGTCTTTTTTAAGATTTTCGTGATCATGGTATCGTAGTTTTCTTTATAAAGGTCTTTTACTTTCTTAGTTAGGTTTATCCCTAGGTATCTTATACACCTTGTGGCTACGGTGAAAGGGATTCCTTTCTTCAGCTCTGCTTTATTCAACTTGTTGTTCATAAATAGAAATGCTATAGATTTTTGGATATTGATTTTGTATCCTGCCACCTTACTGTATTCACTTATTACTTCAAGCAGTTTTTTCATGGATACCTTTGGGTCTTCTAAGTATACCATCATGTCATCTGCAAATAAAGATATTTTCAACTCTTCTTTGCCTATTCGAATGCCTTTAATATTGTTCTCTTCTCTGATTGCAATAGCTAAGACTTCCAGTACTATATTAAAGAGCAGTGGAGAAAGTGGGCAGCCTTGCCTAGTACCTGTTTTCAGAGGAAAGGCTTTCAGCTTTTCCCCATTCAGTATAATGTTAGCTGTAGGTTTTTTATAGATTGCTTTTATTGTGTTCAGAAATGACCCTTCTATACCAATCTTACTGAGAGTCTTAATCATAAAAGGATGTTGTATTTTATCAAATGCTTTCTTCGCATCAATTGAGATGATCATATGGTTTTTATCTTTCTTTCTGTTAATGTGGTGTATTACATTTATGGTCTTGTGTATATTGAACCACCCTTGCATCCCTGGTATAAAGCCTACCTGGTCATGATGAATGATCTTTGTTATATGTTGTTAGATACGATTTGCGAGTATCCTGTTGAGAATTTTTGCATCTATATTCATCAATGATATTGGTCTGTAGTTTTCCTTTTTTGTCATATCCTTATCTGTTTTGGGGATGAGGATAATGGAGGCTTCATAAAATGAATTTGGAAGGTTTCCTTCCTTTTGAATCTTTAGAAATAATTTTAGTAGGATAGGGGTTAACTCTTCCTTAAAAGTTTTATAGAATTCACAAGTGAAGCCATCTGGACCTGGGCTTTTCTTTGTTGGGAGGTTATTTATTACTGATTCAATCTCCTGGCTTGTTATAGGTCTATTCAGGTTCTCTATGTCTTCCTGATCCAATCTTGGTAGATTATATGCATCCAGGAATTTGTCCATCTCCTCCAGGTTATCTTGTTTGTTGGCGTAAAGTCGCTCATAGTATCCTCTAATGATATTTTATATTTCTGCTATGTCTGTGGTAATATTGCCTGTTTCATCACATATTTGATTAATCTGGTTTCTTTCTTTCTTCTTCTTGATCAGTCTAGCCAATGATGTGTCGATCTTGTTAATCTTTTCAAAGAACCAGCTTTTGCTTTCATTTATTTTCTGTATGGTTCATTTATTTTCTATTTCATTTATTTCTGCTCGAACCTTTATTATTTCTTTTCGCCTGGCATTTTGGGGGTTTGTTTGTTGTTGTTTTTCCAATTCTCTGAAGCATGATGATAAGTTATCTACTTGCCATCCTTCCATCCTTTTCTTATGCGCACTAATTGCTATAAATTTCCCTCTTATGACTGCTTTTGCTGTGTCCCATAGATTCTGGACACTTGTGTACTCATTATCATTTGTTTCCATAAATTTTTTTAATTTCAGCCTTAATTTCTTCAGTAGTGAAGAAGTCATTCAGAAGTAGGTTGTTCAGTTTCCATGTGTTCGTGTATTTGGGGGGTTGTTTCTTGAAATTAATCTTGAGTTTAATTCCATCATGGTCAGAGAAGATGCTGCGTACAGTTTCTATGCTTTTGAATCTGTAAAGGTTTGATTTGTTTCCTAATAAATGATCTATCTTTGAAAAGGTTCCATGTCGGGGTGAGAAAAATGTATATGTTGTGGATGTAGGGTGGAAAGTTCTATAGATATCTGTCAAGCCCATTCCATTTATAGTATCATTTAAGTCCTGTATCTCTCTATTTATTTTCTGTCTAGAAGATCTGTCTATGGGAGATAGTGGGGTGTTGAGATCTCCAACAATTATAGTATTTCTTTCTATGTCTCCTTTTAGCTCCAGCAGTCTTTCCTTCACATATTTAGGCGCACCTGAGTTCGGTGCATAGATATTTATAAGGGTTATGTCTTCTTGTTGGATTACCCCATTTACTATTATATAATGCCCTTCTTTGTCTCTTCTTACAGTCTTTGTCTTGAAATCTATTTTGTCTGAGATCAATATTGCTACTCCAGCCTTTTTTTGATTTCCCTTTGCATGGAATATCTTTTTCCAGCCCTCGACTTTTAGTCTATGTATGTCTTTATTCATAAGGTGAGTTTCTTGTAGGCAACAGATATAGGGTTTCTGTTTTCTTATCCATTCAGCCGTCTATGTCTCTTAACTGGAGAGTTTAATCCATTGCCATTCAATGTAATTATCGATATTTCCATACCTGACCCTATCATTAAGTGAGCCATTTTCTTGGTTGCTTTTTGTTCTCGTATAACTCTCTCTGATTTTAAAATTTTCCTCGTATAGTACTCCCTTCAGTACCTCTTGAAGAGCTGGTCTGGAGTTTGTAAATTCCTTCAAATTTTCTTTATTCGAGAATGTTTTTATCTTTTTTTCCCATATGAAATATAATTTTGCTGGGTATAGTATTCTTGGTTGAAATTGTTTTTCACTCAATAGTTTGACTATACTTCCCCATTCTTTCCTTTCCTGCATTGATTCCGCCGAGAGATTCGATGTTAGCCTGATGGGGTGACCTTTGTAAGTAACTTGGCGTTTCCCTTTTGCCAACTTTAGTATCTTGTCTTTGCCTGTTGTTTTTGCCAGTCTGGCTGTGATGTACCTTGGAGAGGATCTTCTTGGGTTGATTCTACTCGGGGTCCTATGTATTTCTTGGGTCTGGATATTTAAATGCCTTTCTAGATTTGGAAAGTTTTCTTCCAGGATCTCATGGAATAAATTATCTAGGCCCTTATTATTTTCTTCCTCTTCTGGAATACCAATTATCCGTATGTTGGGGCGCTTGATGGTATCCAGTATTCCTTGTATATTATCCTCATTTTTCATGGTTGTTTTCTCAGTCTTCTTGATACTTATTTCTAGGTCAGATGTTTTGTCTTCTACATTAGAGATTCAATCTTCTGCCTGGTCTAACCTACTTTTAATACTTTCAAGGGAGGTTTTGATTTCCTGTATCACATTCTTCAATCCTAAAAGTTCCATCTGGTTCTTGTTTAATGTATCCATTTCTTCTTTCAAGTCATTGAAGGACTTCCTCATCTCCTGGAGCTCCTTGTCTCTTTTCTCTTCCATCTCAGTTAGTTTGGTCACTACAAATATTCTGAGTTCCTTATCAGACATATCCATGACGTCCATTGTATTGACTGTGGGTGATGTAGGCTTGATGATTTCCCTTGAGGGAGAGGCCTTTTGTTGGTTGCTCATATTTCTTGAGCCTCTGCAATTGTTCTTAGTCATCAGGTATTCTATATGTTTCTTCCTAACTTATTTAAGGTATATTTGATTGTTAAAAGTTGTACAGGCTTAGAAAATTGATGATTTCTCTTATGGCTGGCCTACCTGTTGCTCACAATTACCATTAACTGTTGCCACTAGCCCTGGATGGCCCAAAGTCCTCGCTGTTTCTAAGGAGTGGTGAGCCTTCAACTGACCTAATAAGCAACACCTCAAGAGCAAAGAAAAACAAAAGGAAAAAAGAAAATTGCGCGGTGCGCGTTGCACGCCGCATGCTATTCAAATCACCAAAATTCAAAGAGTCCAAAGGCTAGTGGGAAAGGGTCAGAAGATGAGTGACAGGACCAGGTTCACCTTAAATTTTCAGACAACCAACCTGGGGTCCAAGGCGGAGGAATGGTGGGGATGAGAGAAGATTCAGAATGGTCGGGCCTGCAGCCTCAGTCCGCCTGGTGTCCGGAACTGCTGGCCGGCTCGATCCAGATTGCGGATGGGGTGGGGTGGGAGTTCTCCTTAAAGTCCCAGACAACCAACCTGGGGTCCAAGGAGGAGGAACGGTGGGGATGAGCAGAGATTTAGAAAGGTCGGTCCTGCAGCCTCAGTCCGCCTGGTGTCCAGAACTGCTGGCCGGCTCGATCCGGATTGCAGATGGGGTGGGGTGGGAGTTCTCCTTAAAGTCCCAGACAACCAACCTGGGGTCCAAGGAGGAGGAACGGTAGGGTTGAGCGGAGATTCGGAAGGGTCGGGCCTGCAGCCTCAGTCTGCCTGGTGTCCAGAACTGCTCGAGATCTGCTTATTTTGAAGCTGTGTGAATGTTTCTTCCTGTTTATTAGTTTTCATCACTAAAAAGTTCTCTGGAGACCAAAAGAATATATCTGATGAGACTTTTGACCTTCACCTAGAAGTGCTTCTGGGGGACCTGGTCCCCTCACTGGGAAAAAATCCTAGTGCTAAGTCAATACCTTCTTCTCCCAGTTGAAACTAGGTCACTTCCTGATCCTCTTGAACTGGAGGACTCTCCTCTTTCCAATGTAAGGGCAATGTGGTCTGAGGTTACATATCTCCAGGCCGTTTTCTTACTCTGTGCCTGCCCCTCTCTGCCAATCCTGCACTGCTTTTCAAATCCTTCTCTGCATCTGTCTTTCTGTCTCTATAGAGGATTCTTTTGGTTTTGACCCATCAGACCACACACCCTCTCCCTGTGTCCTCTCCAACTCCACCTACCTTCTTCCTCCTCTGATGCTTTTTTTAATGCATTTTTTCCATTTATTTATTTTAATTTACATTTTATCGTGTCTTTAAAATATACATTTCTTTTTCCAACACAAATATTATGCATGTCAGTCAAGACAAGGATATTGCTGTATACATTATCATCAGTAAATAGCTTCTTGTTTTCTTGTCAAATAAGCATACTTTTAGCAGTTTTTTCCTTCCCCTTTCCCCTCCCTCCCTTCCATACTAAACTTTTTTTTTCACATATTATTGATTCAAAAAAGATATTAAAGTTTGGACAAAGCTATAATCTAGTGACAAGTGTACTGTAATTTTCTTCTGAAAGAATTTTTTCTCTCTCTCCATTTCCCCTTTTACTAAAGAGAGGTATAAACTAACTTATTTTTTAGAAAATTAGGTTAATCTCAATTTGGTCTGTCATTTTCACAAAGCCCCATAAGAATTCAACTTCTCATGCAAAGCAATAGATAACTATTGTATTGTTGAACTTATGCAAATAACCATTCTGCCACAAAATAAGAATGCTCACAAATTGCAAAGAGGTCAGGAAGGAAGAAAGTTTATGTTTCAATTTTTAAAATTATTTTTTAAACAAATTGCTGAACCCAACAACTCAAAAGAAAACAAAAATCCTTAAACATAGAAGACAAAACATAGAAGAAAATCAGTAACATTTTAGAAAAAAGTCATAGAATTCTATTTTACCAGTTCAGTCTCGTATAATTTCTCTTTTGTTGAATTTTCAGTGTTATTGTGGTCTGACCCTTCCATTAATATTCAATATTATTATTGATATTTCAGAACTTGTTCCTACCATTAAGTTGGCCTTCCTCTTGGTCATTTTTTGTTCTCTTATTTGTCTGTCTGTCTTTAGTTTTCCTGGTATAGTACTCCCTTCAGAACTTCTCGAAGAGCTGGTCTGGTGTTAGTAAATTCTTTTAGGTTTTGTTTATCTGAGAATGTTTTTATCTTTTCTTTCCACAGGAAGGATCATCTTACTGGATACAGTATTTTCAGCTAAAATTGTTTTTCACTTAGCACTTTGAATATATTTTCCCATTCTTTCCTTGCTTGCATTGTTTCTGACGAGAAGTCCAAAGTTAGTCTGATGGGATATCCTTTGAAAGTAACTTGATGTTTCTCTCTTGACAATTTTAGTATCTTATCTCTGTCTGTGGTTTTGGGCAATCTGTCTATAATGTGCCTTGGAGAAGATCTTCTTGGGTTGATTCTATGTGGGGTCCTTTGTATTTCTTGGGACTGGATATTTGAATGCCTCTCTAGGTTTGGAAAATTTTCTCCCAGGATTTCATGAAATAGATTATCAATGCCCTGATTAGTTTCTTCACCTTCTGGGATTATCTATATATTTGGGCATCTAATGGTCTCCAGCATTACTTGTATATTATTCTTACTTTGGGGGTTTATTTTCTCAGTCTTTTTTGGCGAATTTTTCTAGGTCAGAGGTTCTGTCTTCTGCATCTGAGATTCGATCTTCTGCATGATCTAAACTGCTTTTAATACTTTCAAGGGAGGTTTTGATTTCCTGTATTACAGCCTTCATCTCTAACAGTTCCATTTTATTCTTTTTTATGGTGTGTATTTCCTCTTTCAGATCATGGAAGAACTTCTTCACCTCGTGGAACTCATTGTCTCTTTTCTCCTGCATTTTCTGGATAGTATTGTCTCTCTTCTCTTGTGTCTCTATTAGTTTTGTCACTATGAATATCCTAAATCCTTTATCTTTTTTTTTTTTTTTTGGAGAGGTTTTTTGCTATAGGGCGCGTGCGCTCACCAGACAGACAGAGAGAGACATAGAGACAGAAAGCGAGAAATCACCCCCCGGGGGGATGGTCACGCCACAATCCCTTCTCCTCCATTCTCCTCTCGGGATCTTGGGCACGCACACACACGTGCCCAGCGTGAGTTGTAAGCCACCGGGTCTGAGACGCGAACCGCGGTCGACTACGTGGGAGTCCAGAGACATAGCCATTATGCTAACTGCTGGTTCCCCTAAATCCTTTATCTGACATTTCTACGTGTTCCACTTTACTGTTTGTCTATGATAAAGAGCTATTCTTTCCCCTTAGGGGAGAGATATTTTCTTGACTTCCCATATTTCTTGTGCCTTTGTGATGGTGGTTTCTGGTCATCAGATGGATTATACGCTACTTCTCACCTTCTTGGAGTTAATTCTGAGTGTTAGAGGTGTGGGAAAGTAGATGACCAGCAGTTTTTCTGTGCTTCTGTTTTCCTGATCCCTATCAAGCAACCTGCTCTTTTGTCAATGTAATTGGATATTGCAAAGGGCTCAATGTTTCAAGGGAATAGGGAGACCTGGGCTGAGCTGCAGGGTTTAAAGTATTCAGATATTTCACTACTGTGCACCTAAACCTGCCTAGATACTCAATGTGTGGAAGTTGAGAAGCAAGGTGAGAAAGGTAAAAGAAAGGAAACAAAGGGGAAAAGACCAAAAAAAAAAAAGAAAAATGAAAAAAAATTTTGTTTAAAAAAAAAGGCAAAAAGCTCTCCGCCTCCAGCTCCGGCTCCGCCTGGCGTCTATATTGCTTTCTAGAAGGTTCATGAAAGCAGTGGATGCGTACTGTTACCCCGAGGTGGACCGAAATCCGGGTCCATCTGTCCTTACTGACCCCACGCGGACCCAGCTTAGTTTATCATGCCCGAGAACGTGGCATCCTGGAGCAGGGGCGCTAGCTGGAGCGGCAGCGGGAAAGGCACCCATCAGGACCCCTACAAGCTGGCCCAGATCCGCGTCAGCAACATATCTGCGGCCAAAGCAGTTGCCGATGCTCTTAAAACAAGCCTTGAACCAAAAAGAATGGATAAAATGATTCAAGATGGAAAAGGTGATGTGACCATTACCAATGACGGAGCTACCATTCTGAAACAAATACAAGTGTTACATCCAGCAGCTAGAATGTTGGTAGAGCTTTCCAAGGCCCAAGATATAGAAGCAGGAGATGGAACCACATCAGTGGTCATTATTGCTGACTCTCTTTTAGATTCCTGTACCAAACTTCTTCAGAAAGGGATTCATCCAACCATGATTTCTAGGTCATTCCAGAAGGCTTTGGAAAAGGGAAGTAAGATTTTGACTGACATGTCTCGACCTGTGGAACTGAGTGACAGAGAAACTTGTTAAATAGTGCAGCCACTTCATTGAACTCAAAGGTTGTATTTCAGTATTCAAGTCTGCTTTCTCCAATGAGTGTAAATGCAGTGATGAAAGTGATTGATCCAGCTACAGCTGCTATTTTAGATCTTAGAGATATTAAAATAGTTAAGAAGCCTGGTGGGACAGTTCATAACTGAATTGGTGGAAGATCTGGTTCTCACTCAAAAAGTGGCAAATTCTGGTATAACCAGAGTTGAAAAAGCTAAGATTGGGTTCATTCAGTTTTGCTTATCTGCTCTCAAAACAAATATGGATAACCAAATAGTAGTTTCTGACTATGCCCAGATGGACCGAGTGCTGCGAGAAGAAAGAGCCTGAACTTTAAATTTAGTGAAGCAAATTTAAAAAACAGGATGTAACATCCTTCTCATACAGAAGTCTATTCTAAGAGATGCTCTCAGTGATCTTGCGTTACATTTTCTGAACAAAATGAATATTATGATAATTAAGGATATTGAAAGAGAAGACATTGAATTCATTTGTAAGACATTTGGAACCAAACCAGTTGCTCATGTTGACCAGTTCACCACTGACATGCTGGGTTTTGCTGAGATAGCTGAGGAGGTCAATCTAAATGATTCTGGTAAACTGCTAAAGATTACAGGCTGTGCAAACCCTGGAAAAACAGTTAAAATTATTGTTCCAGGTTCTAACAAACTGGTGATTGAAGAAGCTGAGTGCTCCATTCATGATTCCCTATGTGTTATTCGCTGTTTAATGAAGAAAAGAGCTCTTATTGCAGGAGATGGTGCTCCAGAAATAGAGTTGACCCTACGATTAACTGAATACTCATGAACACTGAGTGGTATGGAATCCTACTGTGTCCGTGCTTTTGCAGATGCTATGGAAGTCATTCCGACTACACTGGCTGAAAATGCTGGACTGAATCCCATTTCTTTTTTTTTCTTTTTCTTTATTTTTTTGAGAGGTTTTTGCTATAGGGTGCGTGCGCTCGCCAGACAGACAGAGAGAGACATAGAGACAGAAAGCGAGAAATCACCCCCCAGGGGGAATGGCCACGCCGCAATCCCTTCTCCTCTGTTCTCCTCTCGGGATCTTGGGCATGCACGCACACGCGCCCGGCGTGAGTTTAAGCCACTGGATCCGGGACGCGAACCACGGTCGACTACGTGGGAGTCCAGCGACATAGCCATTATGCTAACTGCTGGTCCCCTGAATCCCATTTCTAGTTACAGAACTAAGAAACTGACGTGCTCATGGAGAAAAAAACTACAGGCATCAATGTCCAAAAGGGTGGTATTTCCAACATTTTGGAAGAACTGGTTGTCCAACCTCTGTTGGTTTCAGTTAGTGCTCTAACCCTAGCAACTGAGACTGTCTGGAGCATTCTGAAAATTGGTAATGTGGTTAACACTCAATAATCTGGGTAACACTGGCTGGCTGGCACTGTTATGACCACCAGTACTATGGCTGGAGTGAAAGAAGATTATCTTGATGTTCCTTATTGTTTGGAAGATTGTTTCCTCTCTGAATTACTGGGCTTGGTCTTCTTTTGCTTTCCAGATTTAAGGATTTTTTTGTCTTCTCTTGAACTGTTGATGGGTTCATCTACTTACTGTTTGAACTGAATCCTAACCTTTTTCCTAGCTTTAAGTCTTAAGTAAATTTCTCTTAACTTTTTTTGATCTTTATCTGTTAAAACTAAAGCTGTTTTTTGAAATTTAAAAAATGCATTAAAGCTTCCAACCTAATAATACACAGCAAAAAGCCAGAAACCATGTGCACATGAGGTGGGCGTAGCCCTGCCCCTTCATCTGGAAAGCCTCTGCCCCAAACCCCTCTTTCTGGCCCAACACCCAGTGAGAAGCCAGAATTCACATGCATCTGAGGTGGACCTAGTCCTGCCCCTTTAACTGCAAACCCTCTGCCTCAAACCCACTTGAAGTTGTATTGAACAAATTGATGAAAATATTAAACATTTGGTTTCAAAAGGCAAAAAAAAAAAAGGCCAAAAAAAAAAAAAAAAAAAAAAAAGAGAAACACACAGCATGCTAGCACACAATGTGAAAGGGGTAGGGCTAGGCCCACCTCAGATGCACATTGATTCTGAAATTAGCAAGAGAAAGGAGATGTCAGAGACAAGAGACAGTAACTACAGATTTTTACAAAAACGCATGTATATAAGAGAGAAAAATTTTGAGAGAAAGGGAGAGGGAGAGACAGAGATGGAAAGAAGACATAGACTGCCATATCTGGCTTTTTGCTGGGTGTTGGGCTGGAAGGAGGGGTTTGAGGCAGAGGGTTTGCAGTTAAAGGGGCAGGACTAGGTCCACCTCAGATGCATGTGAATTCTGGCTTCTCACTGGGTGTTGGGCCAGAAAGAGGAGTTTGGAGCAGAGGCTTTCCAGATGAAGGGGCAGGGCTACGCCCACCTCATGTGCACATGGTTTCTGGCTTTTTGCTGTGTATTATTAGGTTGGAAACTTTAATGCATTTTTTAAATTTCAAAAAACAGCTTTAGTTTTAACAGATAAAGATCAAAAAAAGTTAAGAGAAATTTACTTAAGACTTAAAGCCAGGAAAAAAGTTAGGATTCAGTTCAAACAGTAAGTAGATGAACCCATCAACAGTTCAAGAGAAGACAAAAAAATCCTTAAATCTGGAAAGCAAAACATAGAAGAAAATCAGTAATGTTTTAGTCAAAAGTCATAAAATTCTATTTCAGCAGTTCAGTATCATGAAATTAATCTCCCTTCTGTTGAATTTGCTGTGTTACTGTGGTCTGACTTTTCCATTTAAATTCTGGAAGTTAACATTCAATGATATTAATGATCTTTCCGGACTTCTCCCTACCACTAAGTTGGCCATTCTCTTGGTTGTTATTTTGTACTTATTTCTGTGTATCTGACTTTAGTGTTTCTGGTATAGCACTCCCTTCAGAACTTCTTGGAGTTAAGAAGTTACCAGCACCAGATCTGGTGCTGGTAAATTCTTTCAAGTTTTGTTTATCTGAGAATGTTTTTGTCTTTTCTTCCCATATGAAAGATAATCTTGCCTGGTATAGGATTCTTGGTTGAAATAGTTTTTCACTTAACACTTTGAGTATATTTTCCTGTTATTTCCTTGCTTGCATTGTTTCTGATGAGAGGTCTGCTGTTAGCCTGATGGAATATCCTTTGAAAGTAACTTGATGTTTCTCTCTTGATAATTTTACTATCTTGTCTCTTTTTGTGGTTTTGGTCAATCTGGCTATAATATGCCTTGGAGAAGATCTTCTTGGGCTGATTCTATGTGGGATTCTTTGTATTTCTTAGGTCTGAATCTTTGAATGGCTCTCTAGGTTTGGAAAGTTTTTTTCCAGGATTTTATGAAATAGATTATCAATGCCCTGATTAGTTTCTTCACCTTCTGGGATACCAATTATCTGTCTGTTTGGGCATCTAATGGTATCTAGTATTACTCGTATATCATTCTTATTTTGGGAGGCTATTTTTTCAGTCTTTTTGGTGAATTTTTCTAGGTCAGAGGTTCTATCTTCTACATCTGATATTTGATCTCGTGCATGATCTAATCTATTTTTAATACTTTCAAGGGAGATTTTGGTTTCTTATATTACAACCTTCATCTCTAACAATTCCATTTGATTCTCTTTTATGGTATAATTCCTCTTGCAGATTGTGCAAGAACTTCCTCACCTCCTGGAACTTGTTGTCTCTTTTCTCCTACATTTTCTTGTTTGTTTTCTCTCTTCTCTTACATTTCTGTTAGTTTTGTCACTATGAATACTTTAAATTCTTTATCTGACAATTCCATGAGTTCCCTTGTATTGTCTGTGGAGGATGAGGAGTCATTCTTTTTCCTTGGAAGAGATGTTTTATTGACTTCTTATATGTCTTGTGCCGTTGAGGTGGTTTCTGGTCATCTGATGGATTATATGTTTTTTCCTAGTTTTTGGAGTTAAATCTGAGAATTTAGAGGCAGGCAGAAGGAGATGATCTACAATCTCTAACAGTTCAATTTTCTTTTTTTTTGTGCAGCATATTCCATGTAAATTGAGGCTTATTCTGACCCTAAAGTATTCATATGTTTGGCAACTGTGTGCCTAGACCAGTCTAGAGACTCAGTGTGTGGAGCCTGGCTAGATCTGGGGAGCAGGAGGGTGAAGTCTGGGCAGAAAATCTTCAGTTTTTCTCGTCCCTGAAAGTGGCTGCTCAGAACTCAGATATATAGATGGCTGGTGATTGGCTTGTCCTGGCTAGATTTTGGGGACAGTAGGGTGAAGTCTCGGCAGAAAGTCTTCAGTTGTCTTATTCCCTCCTTCTGATGCTTTTTCACCATCTCCCAAGACTGAAGGCCCTCAGCCAGCATCCTACCCTAACCTCCTACCCCCACAATAAATCTTGAGCCCAACATATTCCCCCTACCCATTAACTTTCTACCACCCCTGTGCCTTTTTTACCACTCTGTGAAATTGCAGGATCTGAACATATTATCTGAGTCCATACTTTTATTCAATGTCTGATCTCAATCTTGAATTGAAGCTAAACTCATCAGTTTCTCTTTCAACCCAACTAAATTTACTAAAAATTATAAATACCTCACTCCATCTTATGATTTATCCTGGTGGGATATTCACATCATTTTCTCTACTGGTACTAATCCAAAAAGAGAGTTTACATTTAGGCTAAAGCAAGGGATTGTAAAGACAGTTTAAGGCAGCCTGATGTTTATGCCTCTTGCTCCATAACTATCTCTGATCAAGATCTTCATTGGGACTATCAGCACTTTCTCTAAATTATAGACAGTGAGACTGTATGCTGTCTTGCCTCATTGAAGGGATGAAAAGGGCTATATTAAGCCCACCAATTATAATAAGGTTAAATAAATTTACCCAGAGCCCAGATGAAAATCCTGGTCTTCCTCTCTAGGCCCTCAGATGTTCATGAATGGGATCCTCCTATGCCTGTCTCCTCCTGGGGCCTTGTTCCCAATGTGGAGGAGTTGCTCCCTGGAGATAAGGAAGTTCCTTCAGAGCTTGGGACTCCTGAGTCCATGATGGCCTCTGAAATTGAGGATTGGTGGATCCGAAAACCCCAACAATTCCCCTTGAATATTTGGACAAGCCTCAGTTAACCTTTAGAATGACAAATCAGAACGTGTTCTTTAAGATAATAATTTTCTTATAAATCAGAAGTTAAGGTTATTTCCAAAAGTAAACTTATAAGAAGAGAAAAGCAAGGAAAAATAATAGTAAACAAGAAAAAGATATATAAAAAAAATTACAGCTGTAAAAATACATTTTTGATAAGGGAAGGTTTTGAGATAGAAGGAATTTTGTGTGGTAAAGTTTTGGTCTTAAAGTAAAATGTCTAAGGTAGGCCTCGCGCGCCGGTGCCGGGGGGCCCGCGCGGCCCGGGGGGGTCCGCCTCGCACGTGGCCCGAGGGGCTCCGCCTCGTGCACAGTGGCCAGGGTGCTCCGCCTCGCGGCCGGGCCTGCGCAGCCGGGTCCACACGGCCAGGGCTCTGCCTTGCGTGCCACGGCCGGAGCTCTGCCTCCCATGCCATGGCTTGGACCGCCCGGCCCCCACTGCCTCTCCAGCGCTGGGTGTGTCCCGCACTCGGTGCCGATGAGGGCCGGCGGCGCAGACCAGCCAAGCTCACCATCCTTCCTTTCTCGGGCCGGGCGGGCGAGCGGGGGGGGTGGTGCTGGATCCCGCGCACGTTTGCGCACTCAGGGCTGGCGTGTGGCTGCCGGGCCTGTGCGTGGCCGTCAGGCCTGAGCGTGGCCACCGGGCCTGCCCGTGGCCGTCAGGCCTGAGCCTGCGTGTGGCCGCCGGGCCTGCGCCTGCGTGTGGCGGCTGGGCCTGCCCATGGCCCCCAGGCCTGCGCGTGGCCGCCGGGCCTGCGCGTGGCCCCCGGGCCTGCGTGTGGCCCCCAGGCCCGTGCGTGGCCCCCGGGCCTGCACCTGTGCGTGGCCGCCGGCCCCGGGCGGCAAACTGAAGCCGAAAACTAGGACTGAGAACTTGCAGCTACAAGCAACAGAAAGAAACTTTAGCTGTCTTAAACCAATTGAGAAATACATTGTATGGGAGGATTTTCTCTGCCTGTGGACAGTGAGAAGGTGATGGTCGCCAGCCCTGCCATTACCTCAGGGAAAAGCAGGAACTACTCTACCATTCTCAGTGAAGCCAGATACCCGAGGATGACTCACGCTGCAGATCCCCACACCATTCCCGGTAATCACAAGATGGATACTGTGCCGCATCAACAGATAATCATCTCTGCTTTCCAGAGCCGCTTTCCTGAGACTGTATTCCATGGAGACTCACCTGCAATTGCGGAACTGCATGAGACCCACCCTGAATCCAACCCTGAATGGAATCTATGCTCCCTATTGTTGAAAACTTTGTGAGCTGATGATTGAAAAAATGAAAAAAAATTGAAAGAACCGGAGGGTATGATGGCAGGGTAGGCAACTGCAGATACTAGAGACAGTATGGGAGAGGTAATGGGAGTGAGTGGTTGAGGATGGAGGGGAGGGATTCAGGGAACAAACAACACACTTGGTGGACACAGGAGTGAAAAGTTGTCTGTTGATGATGATGTATATGGTGATGTCATTGTCTTGACTGATGTGCACTGTATTCATGCTGGGAAAAACCATGTTGTACACGGTAAAGAGGTGCAATGATTGAATGTGAATATAGAAAGAGAAAAAAAAGAAATGGCAGAGGGTGAGAAGTAGGGAATCAAGGGGGGGGGGAAGAAGTAAAATACGTAAGAAACGAGAAATGAAAAATTATTTGTTGAAGATAACATGTATGGTAATATCTTTGATTGAGTCAATTTACTGTGTATTCTGGATGGGAAAACTCATTTTGTATGATGCAATGATAGATAGTGAATTAATGTAAAAAAATAAATTTAAAAGAAAAAAAAAGTAAAATGGCTAAGGTAAAGGAAAGAGGACAAAATCTAAAAGTCTAAAGCATGTTGTTAAAGGCTTGACTTATATTGGAAAAGCATCTGAGAGGGAATTATAAATAATTATGAAGGTAATTTTGTGAAAGGATTTTATCTATGAAAAGTTGACTAAAATTTAAAGAAAGTGTTTTTCATATTAAAAGACAAGTTCTTGTTCCGATCAGTTCTCAATATTCAAAAAAGCTCCAAAAGCTTATGCAGTAGCAAGGAGCAGCCTTGGAAGGTCTCCAGACTGCCACTACAGCCTAATGGTTAGAGCCACTAGGTGATCCTCTTACTACCACTTCACAAAATCCTTGCTTTTCCTCTCATAGTTTCCTTGTATGACAAATGATCTGTGCCCTCTATTAAGTTGATATACTCTTGTAAAAATTGGAACCACAGTAATGTTGGGAGGAAGTGCTGCTTCACAAAATCCACCACCTATCCAGTCTCTCATTGAGGCTTCTTTGACAACACACTAGGAGTTTAAGATTGAGAACTAGAGGGCAGAAACGAAGTCCTGAGATACCTATTCTCTCTTCACATTTCAACCTGACTTTTAAACACTGGCCTGTTCTTTTACTGTGACTCCTCTACTTACCTATGTTTACCTACTAACTGGAGTATGATGTGCACCTTGATATTATCTCTCCTCCAATATTAACATAATTCCTAAAGATCATACCTTACCAGTCTCCTTAATGACAGAACAATCTTATCCAAAAAAGAGGGCACTCCAAGTGATACCCTTCCTGGAAGCCTTGGGAATTTCTACAGGGTTAGGCACAGAGATAGAAGACATGGCTATGTCTCTTCACTACTTTAAAACTCTTTCCGCTGACCTTCAACAAAGCCTAGATGAAATATCCTAAAGTCTCTTACAGATTCAAGACCAAACAGACTCTATGGCCATGGTAATTCTCCAAAACCAAAGAGGTTTTACATCAGAAAAAGGGGTCTCTGCCTTTTTCTGGAAGGAGAATGATGCTTTTATCCTTCCCCTGGCTGCCCCCCATTGTGACCTTTCTTCTCTTAGTTTCTACAGGATGCTCACTCCTAAAAGTGATAAACTGCTTCAACAGAGATACCATACAAAAAATTGGCTCCAAAACATGTTGAAAGCATCTTGTTCCTCCAGAGCATGTAATATTCATACCTGCCTCTGAGGATCTGCACCGCTCCCTCGAAGGACAACACCCTTCTCAAGTATGAAGCCCCTCCAGAAGACTGACCATCATGCATAATCAATTGTTCCACCCTCACCCCATCTTTTCTTTTTGTTATAAAAGATAATGGCTGAATGGCCTTTAGATAATTTCCTGTCAAAAAATAAGGAGATGGTTACAATGACCTTTGGCCAGAAGCCTCTCTTACTAGCAAAGAAAACCACAAAAATGCTTCAGCCGACACACACAGATGGGCCCACAAAGTCACAATGGCAAGTAAGCTAATCAAAGTACCTACCATACTTGTGACCCTACCTCTCCACCCCTGTCAAATAAATCCATCACTTCTTCTCAGTAGGGTAGGCTGAAGCACCTCATCTTCAAAAATTTCTTGGAAAATGGAATTAAAGTAAAAGTTTTATTGTGGTAGAAAAAAATTGAGACTCATGCATAGCTTTCTCACATGTATACAAATGTTTCTCATTGCAAAAGAACTCTAGAATTGGGGGAGGGGAACAAAATTTTTAAATCATTATCTGTATAGAGAGAAAAGGAACAGGTTAGAGGGTGTGGAGTTGGAAGCAAGACTTGCCTGAATATATTATGTTTTATCAGCTAATAAGTATGAAGGAAGTAATTAAAATAGAAAAACATTGTTGTACAACCTGTCATGAAATAATAATGTCAGGTAATGATTGCCACTGACTGCTAAAACCATAAAGAGAAAGGTTGATGTGGAATGTCACAATTGAAAAGTCAGTCTGTCCTCACCTACAATTTTAATCAGTCACTAAAAGTGGGACAAACCAATGAGAAACATCTACCTGTACAGGTTGAGTACCTCTAACCTAAAAATCTGAAATGGTCCAAAATTTTAAACTTTTTGAGCACCAGCATGATTCCACAAGTAGAATATTCCACACCAAACCTCATGTGATAGGTCAGTCAAAATACTGCAAAACAAAAAATATTGTATAAAATTAGCTATGTGGGGCCGGCAGGTGGTGTGGTGGTTAAGGGTGCTGGACTCCCACATGGTTGACCAAGGTTTGAGTCTCAGACCTTGCAGCTCGCTCTTTCTCTATCTCACTCTGTCCCTCTCTGGTCAAATTAAACTAATTAAATAAATAAAGTTAAATAAAAAAATTCTTAAAAAAACTAGCTATGTGTATAACATATATATAAAATACAAATGAATTTGTGTTTAAACTTGGGTCTCATCCCCAAGATATTTTATTATATATATGCAAATATTCCAAAATCCAAAACACTTCTGGTTCTAAGCATTTCAGTTAAGAGATATTCAACTTGTATTTTCTTTTTTAAAAAAACATTCTTTATTAGTTCTTTGATTTTATTTATTTTTATTTTTTAATTAGACCAGAGAGAGACAGAGACAGATAGTGAGAAAGCAAGCCACCAGGACCAGAACTCGAACCATGATGGCCACATGGAAGTCCAGTGCCTCAACCACTGCACCATCTGCCAGCCCCATTCACCTGTATTTTCAATGGAATGTTTGTGTCTTATTGAACAATAAGAAAATTTGGGAACCAGCAGATAGCATAGTGGTTATGTCACTTAACTCCCATGTAGTTGACAGTGGTTCAAGTCCTGGACCTGGTGGCTTAAAACTCACACGGGGTGCATGTGTGCGCATGCCCAAAATCCAGAAAGGAAAATGGAGGAGAAGGGATTGTGATGTGGCTATCCCCCTGGGGGGTGATTTCTCACTTTCTGTCTCTCCAGTGAGTGCACATGCCTTTATAGCAAAAATCTCTATTAAAAAGAAAAAAGAAAGATGAGAAAAGTTGAATAATCTGATTCTATGTAAATCTTAGGCTAACTTTCAATTTACCGGAAATAGGAGAAATAAAAAAATAAGTTAAGGGACCAGTAGGTGGTGTAATGGTTATGTCACTGGACTCCACATAGTCAACCGTGGTTTGAGACCCAGACCCGGCAGCTTAAAACTCATGCCAGGCACATGTGTTTGCAAACCCAAAAATCCCAAGAGGAGAATGAAGGAAAAGGGATTGCTGCATGGCCATCTCCCCTGGGGGGTGATTTCTCGCTTTCTGTCTCTCTCTGTTTTTCTGGTGAATGCACACACCCTATACCAAAAATCTCTCTTAAAAAAAATAAAAAAGGACAACTTAAAAGATCATAAAGAGGGAAACAGATAAATCTAGAGTGTGGGACTTTTTATAGGAAAAAGATGTCAGTGATATGAAAAAAGTGAGGGAAGAGAGATTAAGGACTGCTTTAGACCAAAATAATTTATGGAACATTACAATCCAACTGAAAAAAATATTTGAAGGCAATGAAGGAAATTTGACTATTGAGTAAATATTAGATGATACCAAGGAATTATTATTAATTTTGTTCAATGTGATAATGGCTTTATTTTTATGCAAGAAGAGTATATTTTCTTAGATGTGACATACACAAGGGTGAAATTTACTTTAAAATGCTTTAGCAAAAAAGAAAAAAAAAGAAAAGAAAAAAGAAAAATTGGAATAGACAAAGTGATAATATATTGCTAATTGCTGAATCTAAGTGATGAGTTTATTATGCTATGTTCTCTACTTCTGTATATGTTTTTAAATCTTTATAATAAAAAATTTAGGGGGCTGGATGGTGGCACACAGTAAAACACTATGCTCTGTGAGGTTGATGCACATGGGAGAGTTCTGGGTTCATATCCGGAGACCTCTGTGAGTATGTCAGGCATGTGCATGACCGCAATCTGGGATTGGCTGAAGTTGGGGGTGAATTGAGGTGTCAAGACCTTGTTTGGAGTGCTTTCTCTCTCCCTTTCTCCACTCATGTAGTTAGTAAATGAATAAACGTTTTAAAAATTAAAAAAAAATTAACCCCTCCAACAACTCCTCAGACAAAAAAATCCAAAATTATCACCTTGGTCTATGGGGTCCTACTCAATCTAGTGCCCATCTCTCTCTCTCTCATCTTATCTTCCCTTATCCTCTATTTTTCTCTGTTCATGCTATTTCAAACAGTTGGCAGGCCATCTTGCTTTTCCCTAAAACTTCCAGGATGATTCCCCTTCAGGGTTTTTGTCTTTGCCCTTGATTATCCATCTGCTTGGACTGTTCTTTTCCTGATGTTAGCCTGACTGCATCACTTCATTCACATCACCGTTCAAATAACACATTTTCAGGGAGGGCCACCCTCACCACCCTAGCTGGAATAGAACTCCTCATAATGTGCTCATCTCTTACTGGCGTGAGTTTTCTTCATGGCACTTATTACTACCTGATGGTACTGGCTTGCTTGAATAATTTGTCTGCCTGCCCCAACCAAAATGCAGGGTCTTTGTTGTATTCAGTGCTATGATCCCAACATCTAGAACAGTGCCTGCCACATAATAGAAAATCCATAATACTGAAAGAATAGTGTACCAATAACTTGGAAGCACTACATGACGTGTCAGGTTGACACATTTGCTGAACTGCTAATCCTTTACGAACACTATGTGCTATAATAACCTGTATATGTCATATGGTATGAGAGATCTTGGGGATAAAGAGTGAGGCATCTCCCAGACTTTGCTTGTCTTCAGGGAGGGCTTGTTTGCACAGATGCTTTGGGGCTGTGTTACCTGGTTCATCTCCAGGCAGTTAGGTTTATAAAGGGGGTGGAGTCCTCCAGTTACCAGCTTAGCTGCTGTTTTCCAACTCACCAGTTCCCTGTCCTAGGTCATCCCTAAGCTCTGTATTCTTTCAGTTATGAAAACAGAAAAACTGGTCATTGAAAAAACTCCACCAGGTGTTGGGTGCCAGAGTTTAGGCCCTACAAAGTTTGTAGTTTTTCCTCAGACATTAAGCCTTAAGACTGTGGTATTTTGTGTTGATGGAAGCCCAGAAAGGGTGGGTTTCCTGAGATAGTCTTGGATCTGGGAGGCAGCAGTGAGTCTGAAGGTTCTTTTCTCTCCCAAACAAGAAACCCTTCCTTCAGTAAGGAAACCTCTCCTCATTTATTTTCCTTCCAACTTCTCCATAATCTTTGTTGATATTTTTCTTTTTATGCAGCCACAGAATAGAAGTAAGCTTGGGGAGTGGTTAGGGGAGAAAATGGTCATGTGGAAGTAAAAAATGAGGCTTAACTCACACGGGAAGGTTTTGGATTTATATCCTAAGATCTCCTGAGTACTCTGGGCATATACTTGCCTTCCCACGATCCAGGGATGGCTGAGACTGGGAGTGGATTGCAGTGTGAAGACCCTGTTGGGGTGCTGTCTCTCTGTCTCTGTCTCTCTGTTTCTCTTGCTCATGGAAGAAAATAAATAAATAAACTTTAAAAACAGAAGTAAGCTTGGATCTGTGGTACTTGAGGAAGCCTGTTGAGGGATGCCTGGACAGAGATTCATTCAATTCTTTTCAGCTCAAAAACTGCTAAGAGATCTTGACCAATAATTTTTCCCCACACTTGGATAATAGTGTTGTGCCATTGAATTGGAGTCTTGCTTTGGCTTAGAAAGTACCAGGGCCAAGGAAAAACTTTGGAAGCCCTAAGGAGGGCCTCTTCATTTCCTTCTAAGGGAAGAACTCCTAAGGTAACTGCAAGTGGAGGGACTCTAAATCCTGAGCCTATTTTCTGAAGTTCTTTATACATTTTTAATTTTTTTTAATGGTTTGATGATTTAAAAGATACTCTTTTACCTAATATAATATATTTAGATATATAGTATGGGATGAAATTATAGCTCTTTCATCCCAGATAATTGCTTATTTATGCTGTAGCGCCATTAATGTAACAATTCACTCTTTCCCTGCTTGTTTGTGAGGCTTCCTTTATCTTGTGTTCAGTGTGTGTGTGTGTATGTGTGTAGGTAATCTGTTTCTAGGCTCCCCATTCTGTTCCATTGACCTTTGTTTCTATTTCTGTACCAGTACTATTCACTATTCTGTTTTAATGTATGGATATTTATAATGTGTTTTAACATCAAGTTGTGCTAGTTCCTCCTCACTTCTCTTAGTTTTCAAAAATTTCCTAGTTATTTTTGACTAATTATTATTTTAAAAAATTGTTTATTTAATTTTATTTATTATTATCTTAATTTCACCAGAGAGAGACAGAGAGAAAGAGGGAAAGTGAGAAAGCAAACTGCCAGGTCCAGGACTCGAACCACAGTCGACCATGTGGGAGTCCGGCACCTTAACCACCATGCCACCTGTCAGCCCCACTACTTATTCTTTCAGATTCATTTTAGAATAACTTTGTCAGGTTATAAACAAAATTCTACTACAAGTTTAAGTAGAAGTGCATTAAATATTCAATTGATTTGGAAATATCTTTATAACATTGAGTTTTTTTTTATCTAGGAACAAGATATATCTCTCCATTTATTTACACATTCCTTTATGTATCTTAATAAATATTTTGTAGATATTTTTCCCATTACATTTTCTTTGATTTTTTAAAAGTTTATTTATTTTAGTACATATTGAGTGGGGATATATAGTTTGCATATTTCAAAGGCTGGCTCGCTTTGCTTAACATGAAATCCTCTATATTCATCCACTTTGATTCAAATGATAGAGTCTCACTGTTTCTTATTGCTGAGTAATATTCCATAGTGTGTAGGTGTCACAGTTTTTCAACCTGGTCATCAGTTTTTGGACTCTTAGGTTAATTCCCAGAGACTACAAGGGAGAAGTAGGTAGAGAGAGAGCAGCAGTAGAGGGTGGGTGGGAAAAGGTGAGTGGAAGGGGGAAAAGGAAGAAACATTTAACAAACCAAAGAATGTAATTTTCTCTGTGTAAAAATATGTTCTGTAATTTTTTTCTTTATAAAAACAAAGTTTATGTATTTCTAGAGAAAGAGAAACAGAGAGAGAGAATCATCCCCAACAAGGTCCTCACACAGAAATCCACCCCACCCAGCCTTAGCCAGCTCAGACCCTGGGTTTCTGTGTGCCTACTGTGTACAGGGAAACCTTGCGACATGAATCTGTGACCTTCTCACTTGTAACCAGCACTACAGAGTGTTGTGTTGCTGCTATGTTGCCATTGGGCCTCCCCATTATATTTTCCAACTGGTTGTTATTGGTATTCAGGAAAAAAAGTTTTTTGTGTATATTGTCTTATGTTTAGCCACTTGACTGAGCTCACTTATCAATTCTGACAATTTCCCAGTTTATTTTCTTAAATTTTAAAGTAAACTATCATATTGCTTGCAAATGGTTTATAGCCTATTTGTTAGTGGACCAATTTCAGGCATTAAGCCATCATAAAGTAAATTCATATCCTATTAGTGAAATAAAATAATACATTGTAATTTGTTTCTGAAAACTCAACTCACACTGAAAGTACCAAAATTGATCATGAAAAAGAAATCCAAATGTAGGGGCTAGCAGGTAGCATGGTGGTTAAAGCACTGGACACTCCCACATGACCAACCACAATTCAAGACCTGGACCTGGTGACTAGCTTTAGCACTTTCTCTCTCTCTCTCTCTCTCTCTGTGTGTGTGTGTGTGTGTCTGTGTGTGTGTGTGCACGCACGCGTGTATGTGTGTCTCTCTCTGGTCAAATTAAAATAAATAAATGAATAAATAAAATTAAATAATTCTAAAGAAAAAGAAATTCAAATACATATTTTAAATCCCTTTACTGGGCCAGCCCCATAGCATAGTGGTTAAGCACTCTGCAGAAGTTGAATCCCACGTGGCTGATTGTTATTCTAATTCCAGTCTCAGTGGCAACATGTTGGGCACACATCTGCGCATGCTCAAGATCCTAACAGGGTGGAGAACTGGAGAAAAAGAATTGAGGTATGACCAGGCCCTGCTGAGGGTGCATTCTCAATCTCTCTCTCTCTTTCTCATGCATGCACACACCCTCTGACATTAAATAAGTAAATAAACAAACACCTTTATTAACTATGTAAAACGAAACACTCAACAGAAATGCTGTATCATAAATGCTTCTTTTGGAGAGGGGTTATTTTTCCCCAGAGACTGAGATGTCTTAAAATACACATTCATTATAAATATACAAAAAATAAAACCAAAATACTGAACTTGGGCTGGCCCCATAACCAAGTAGTTAAGGGAACCAGATCCCACAGAGCTGACAGTGATTCCAATTCTGGCCCTGATGGCTTGGAAATCATCATGCATACATGTGTGCATGCACATCCCAAATGCCGACAGTATAGAGGAATGGAGAGGGGATTGTGGCATCACCACGTCCCATTGGAATGGTGCTTTCTCCCTCTGTCTGGTGACAGACATGCTCTCTGGCAATTAAAAATTAAATACATAGAAAGAGGGGAGTGGAGAAGGGATTGTGGCGTGGCCATCTCCCCTGAGGGGTGATCTCTTGTTTTCTGTGTGTCTGTCTCTAAAATGAGTGCACGTGCCCTATAACAAATAATCTCTCTAAAAATAAAAAAAAAAAATTACTTAACTACTTAACTGTAATCTTAAGTCTTCAGTAGCTTTACATCCTATGTAGTTTTATATTTTTGAAAGGATGAATTATATGATATGTAAGTTATATCTCAACTTAAAAAAAAGAAAACAATACAAGTCCTTGATGTTTGGAATGAAGAGGTCATATTTTTCTGCTAAATATTCCTCGAGTAAATGCAGACATTCTTTATTACCCTCAAGATCTTCCAAGTGTATTTGAAAATAGGGTCAGCTCTCTCTCTCTCTCTCTCTTTTTTTTTTTTTTTTTGGAGAGATTTTTGCTATAGGGTGCGTGCGCTCGCTAGACAGACAGAGAGAGACATAGAGACAGAAAGCGAGAAATCATCCCCCAGGGGGGATGGTAACGCCGCAATCCCTTCTCTTCCATTCTCCTCTCGGGATTTTTGGGCACGCACGCACACGCGCACAGCGTGAGTTTTAAGCCACCGGGTCTGGGACGCAAACTGCGGTCGACTACGTGGGAGTCCAGCGACATAGCCATTACGCTAACTGCTGGTTCCCAGGGTCAACTCTCTTTAAAGAAGTTGTCAATGAGATATGTAATGACACATGGTAAATATTTTGTGCAGGGTAATTTCTATAGCAACTGTAACTGTAAGCCCTTGCTCTATTTCTATCCAATCTTTATAACCGAGTTCCTTTGAGAAGCTAACAATTCAACCACTTATGCTTTTATAGCCAGGCCTTGATCTGTATTTCTCAGGCTTGTGGATTTGTGAGAACATTACATTAAAAAAAGTCCTATTTCCTTGATATTAGCCACTTGTTTTTAAAAAGTAGCTCTCCTCTTTAGTTATTTCAGTTAATTTTGTCAGGAACTTCTTCAATGCTTCTGTGCTGGGTCCTGGAGATATCCCCTGGAGATATTGTTGTAACAATCATCTCTTTCTGTAGCTGTTAAATGAGAAGTATACTTTGTTCAGGATGAAACGTATTTCTTTGATATCTCGTTCTGGCTATTTTTATGTGTTCTTAAAAGAGAATGTTTTTGCCAAAATTATTGCTTGGCTTGTTATGTATTAGTTAGTCTAAGGTCAAAATATTGTATTTCAATTTTAAGTCATAACTTTTCTAGATTTTTTTTATTTTTTAGAACTATTTTATTTAATTTTATTTATTCATTCATTTATTTTAATTTGACCAGACACACACACACACACACACACACACACACAGAGTGAGAAAGCAAGCCGCCAGATCTGGGACTTGAACCACGGTCAGTCATGGGGGAGTGTCCAGCGCCTCAATCAACATGCCGCCTGTTGGTCCCCTCTAGATTTTTTTTATTGATTTGATATTTCTTTTCTTTTGTATTTGAGAAAACACAAAAAAACTCAATTTTAAAGAAAACTGACCCAAAGGAGTGAAGTGTGTTGAAAAGGGGATCAGATGACTTGCCCATTCAAAACTTTTCAGAGGTTTCCTATCAAATTCACAGTCACATCCCAAGCAGTTGCTTTGATTTTCAAGGCCTTAGGTGATTTGATTCCTTCCTACCTCTCCTACCCTATTCTTAGTATTATTCTGTTCATTCAGACCTCAACTTGTTACCACTGTAAACAACAAATACTTCATGGAATACCATTCAGCCACAAAAAACAACAAGGCCCTGGAATTTGATAGAAAGTGGATGAATATGGAAGATTTGTTACTGAGTGAAGCAAGTCGGGCTATGAAAGAGAGACATTGCATGTCTCCACTTAACATATACTGACTGTCCACACTCTATGGTAGAGACTTATAGACTGGAGAACATGAAAGTATTAAAAATTGTAATGGACACTAGAGACAAAGTGGAAACAAAGCGTGGGATGGGAGGAGCATAGGAAATTAGGGGGGGAAATGGAGAGGTAAGACACTTGTGGGACACAGATAAAGTTTATTATCTGTTGACGAGGATGTGTATGGTGGTCTCGACTGGGCTGGACTGAGGTGTATATCATGCTGGATCAAGTCTCTTCACAATCTAAATAATAGCGATTTAATGTATGAATAATAATAAAAAGAAAGAAAGAAAGAGTTTGGGTATTACCATGGGGATTTTATTCATGATAAAAAGGAGGCGGGTAACTCCAAACATTCTTCTTTTTTTTTTAATCTTTGGGTTTTTGCATAGGGTACATGCACTTGCCAGAGAGAAACAGAGACATGGTAAGAGGGAAAGTGAGAAATCACCCCCTCTCAGGGAGATGGCCACATCACAATCCCTTCTGCTCCACTCTCTTCTGGAATTTTGAGCATGCATGCACACATGCCTGATGTGATTTTTTTTTTTTTTTGAGAGAGATTTTTGCTATAGGGCGTATGTGCTCACCAGAAAGACAGAGAGAGACAGAGAGACAAAAAGTGAGAAATCACCCCCCAGGGAGGATGGCGACACCGCAATCCCTTCTTCTCCACTCTCCTCTCGAGATCCTGGGCATGCACGCACATGTGCCCGGCTTGAGTTTAAGCCACCAGGTCCGGGAGTCGAACAGCTGTCAACTATATCGGAGTCCAGCAACATAGCCATTACACCAACTGCTGCTCCTTTGATGTTATTTCAAGCCACCAGGTCTAGGATTCAAACTATCATCAGCCATGTGGAAATCCAGCACCTTGATCACCATGCCACCTGCTGGCCCATTCTTAACATTATTTTATACATTATTTCCCTTATTTATTCCTGTGATTTCTATTTCACTTGTTAATGCTTAGACCAGAAATTAGAGAATAGTGGTGACTGTATTGACAAAGGACATTTTTGGGTGATTTCCGATTTTAATGGAAATGTCTATAGGGTTTCATCACCCAGTATGAAGTTGACTATTGATTTGAGGTATGAATTATTTATGATGTTATAAAAGTATCTTTTATTTCAGGGTTTTAAAGAGTGTTTAATCAGAATGAACATTTAATTGTGTTAAAAGGAAAATAAACCAGGCAATTTGATTGAGTAGAGGGGTTTTTTTAGACATCTTTACTATAGGGTGAGAAAGCAAGAAATCATCCCCCAGGGGGGATGGCCACTCTGCAATCTCTTCTCCATTCTCCTCTCAGGATTTTGGGCACACACACACACACGCACGCCTGGCGTGAATTTTAAGCCTCCAGGTCCAGGACTCGAACTGCGGTTGACTGTGTGGGAGTCCAATAACGTAACCATTATGCCATCTGCTGGTCCCAATAGAGCAAATCTCAACACAATTTAAATAGGGCAGCTGTCCCCAGACTTCTGGAAAACTCCGGCTAGCCTGGTGGTCAACTTAGTATTTAAGTTATGGAAAAGGAAAGTGACATGTATGGGAATAAGAAAGGGAACATGATGTACAAAACGAAAGAGAAGGAATAAGGTAGAGAAAGAATTTGGGTTGGTTACATTCTGAAGTTTGTCTGCATTAACACAGTTTAAAAGGTGGGATGCCTATTATTGACTGTAACCTAGCAACCAGCTTAGAAAAACAGCCTAACATGTATGATTTTAGCTTATCCATAAGAATCCAAGTGTGGGAATACAGCAGCCATTTTAGGTAAAAAAAAAAAAAAAGAAAAAGTTTAGCAATCTACCTCCTTTTAATCAGCCTCTCACGTGTTTTAGAGATTGACCAAAATTTAGGGCATTTAGCACCACTCTCTGTTACCATCATAAATGATGTTTACTTGCTCTTAGCATAGAAATCACAAATTTTCTCCAGTCTCCTGCATGGAATTTGCAAGTCACAATATTACACACAAGTTGAACATGATGTCACACAGGTCAAACAGGTCTTCCTTTGCACTTTTAATAATCTGGCTGAAACAAGACCATACAGCATTTGATGGATGACTATGTACAAACATTTCGAGAGTACAGAGTGCATAGGGAGGACTATGTGATGATTAAAGTGTACTCCCTAACAAAAACTTCTAAGAAACAAACCAAACTGAATTAAACAGGTTAAAGTTCAAGCAACATATGCAATTCAACAGTATTTGAGTTTAGTAACACAAATCATAATAATCTGGGGGCCCAGGAGAAATATAAAGATTAAAAAAGCCCTTGAAAACCCAAAGCCTTCCATCCACCATATATGATGCCTAAAAACCAACCATTAGTTGTTGCACCTATAAACACATCATCTGTTCCTTTAATTTGACTGAGTTAGGTATCAGATTTATATTTCAATAAGCTTTCTTCTTCTTCATTTTTTTTTTTGGTCGTTAAACTTGTATGTCAATTATTCACCTTTTGGAGGGTGGCTTTTACCCACCTAAACAACCCCAGGAGGTCTATTTTGAAAATTCTCTCCAGTTTATGAATAAACTTTAAATACAACTGGTATCCCATTATTGCCAAAAGTGAATCTCCAAGAACCTTACTGAAATTTTTTCTCCTTTAGTCCATAAACCCAACAATTGTTCTGGTTTTATGCTAGAACATAAGTTCAAATTAAAGTTGACCACTGATTATGTTCCCATCGATTTTCCTGTGGAGATGAGGAAAGAATTAAGATAATAGGAATTGAGATAAAAAAGAAATGATATAAAGTTTTCATGATGACAGAAAAGTCTTGATCCCCGAGACTTGGACATAGCTATCTAGTTGTCTATGTCCAAGATGTCTGTTTTGAAGAAGAAATTTTCTGGTCAGTTTACCTTAAAGTCCTCAATAGGTGCACAGTTTAAAAATCTAAAGTGGCTCTTCTGAGTTGTGAACCCAGAGTTCAAGTTCTTGAAGCTCTACTACAATGTGAGTGGTGAGAAGAATTTGGTACGATGTCTTCCAACAGGGCTCACAGATAGTCTTTTTCTGCTGTCATTTCCAGAAGACCCCCTACTCTGGATCATGAAGGGTTTGATCGTCTTCAGTCAGTGAATCATAAACAACATTCTTTCCCTGGTGAAAATACACTTCGGCATAATGCATTGAAGTCTGGCAGTTTAGTCACCTCAGATTTTTCCAGAAATGTCTCTTGAGAGAAAATGTACTTTCTAATAACGTTTTGACTACTGTTACTGCATTATCTTCCTTCATGGGAAAGTCCCTACACAACCAAAAATATGTAATGAAAATAGCAATGAGTGAAATTTTTATAATATTTAAATGGCATATTGGATAGTAGAAATGTACCTGCACTTTTTACTGTCTTTTCCATATCAAGTTGACAAACTTAACATTGGCTATAAGACATTTTAACAATTTTAGAGTAGTTACTATACTAACACTACAGTATAAATTACCAATTTTTTAAAAATCTGGATTATTTTCTCCATTTTGTGAGTCATGGAGTATAGAGGTTTTTTTTTTTAATTTTTTGAGAGGTTTTTGGTATAGGGCACATGTGCTCAGCAGAAAGACAGAGAGAGACAGAGAGACAGAAAGTGAGAAATCATCCCTCGGGGGATGGCCACGCCACAATCCCTTCTCCTCTATTCTCCTCTCGGGATCTTAGGCACGCACACAAATGCACCTGGCATGAGTTAAGCCACTGGGTCTAGGATTCAAACCACGGTCAACTACATGTGACATAGCCATTACACCATCTGCTGGTCCCCGAGGTTTTAAATAATGAGCTATAAGGAGGACTCAGGAAGAATTAGCTGGCCATCCATAGGCTCTCTGTGAATTCATACTTAACATTGGATTTACATCCTTTTATACCAATTTTACCTCTTTAATTTACAGGTATAGCATTGCTTATTAAATAGATTGTCACAGGTAATTTGACTTAAATCAATCTTATGAAGTTCATTTAAATTACAGACCTTAACAATTTACATTTGATCTTGGACAGTGGGCCAAGAAGTGATACATAGCTCAACAAATTTGGTATTGGCTGACTTAGCATATAATTCTGTCAAAACATTTCTTTGCTTTTGGTTAATTCTGGTTCTGCTTAATGGTTGACTTAGTAGTTTAGAAAAACAAATAGTTTCTCCATAGAAGCTGGAAAATTTTAAAAATAATTATTTAATTTTTATTTATTCATTCATTTATTTTAATTTGACCAGAGAGAGAGAGAAAGTGAGAAAGCCAGCTACCAGGTCTAGGACTTGAACCATGGTTAGCCATGTGGGAGTGTCCAGTGCCTTAACCAGCACACCAACTGCTGGTCCTCAAAGCTGGAATTTTTTACCATTATTTGAACTAATAATGATTAGATCATCAGAAACCTATACATGCAAGAGTACATCCTCTTTCATCCCTTTTTAAAATGAATTTCCTTAAAGATATAACACTTTAAAATGATAGTCATGAAAAAAAGCTTTTTAGAAAAGCATCAAACAAAGCAACTAATCATAGACAATAAGACTTGAACCAACCATAGTTAAAGATCCAACAAGAGTTTACAACTTAAAAAGAAATTTGGCTATATCTGTGACATACACCAATTTAAAATAATAACCTACAGCATGACTGATAAATATCACACTATAGATTTCTGGGAATCTTAATTCATTTTAGAATAGAGAGCATGTATAAATACACACATACATAGATACACATATACACATAACATACCCATACATATAATTTAAGTATAATGTAAACAAAATTAAAATGACTTAATTTGACAATGTTTCCCATATCATTTAATATATTAAAATAAGTCTGATTATTCTAATATCTCTCTTTTGGATGTTTCAGGGGCTCTCTATAAACATCCAAAAGTTATTTGGAGGTAAAAGAATTTAATTTAGAATTTGATTTTGGAGAAACCTTGTCAAATATAGCAAAGAGTGTAAAAACTGTCAGCAGAAAATATAAGTTTAATGTTCTCTAAGCACCTTAGTCAGATGAAAAAGGGCTAACTCAGTATCTTTTGACACGAAAACTAAAACCAGAGTACATGGCAGACTATAGCAGCCAGATAAGACATCCAAAGATAACAACAAAACAACCCAAAGACCAAAATACAGATCACATATAAAATTTCCTTTACAAGATTTAGTTTTTACCACTTTTAGTCATTAGTGCTGTAACTGAACCATAAGAGAATAAAAAATTGAAATTTAGAAAAATCAGTCTTATGTAACGGCACTTAAAACTTTTCTTTAGCCATTTTGGCCTGATTATCTGTGAGAAACAAAATATTAGCGAGGTCTAGTAATTAATCCATTTTTCCTGTTTGTCAGGTATACACCATGTAACATAACATATAAATACCAGCTCTTTTATCAAACCAACTATATTAAGACAAATATGTTATCTGATCAGTAAATCCCTGGAGAAAGTATATGTTGGAAACTGAAAAGATTTTTACTTATTAAATTCTTTTTTACCATACTTGAAGCCAGCTTATTTGTCAAAGATTTTAAGTCACATGAACTTAAAAAGCATTTAATTTGTATGAGTGCTCTTTTTATAAATTGAATGGAATTCCTTCAAGTCTTTTATCACATAGACATACCACATAACATGTATGCATGCACACACACACAAACAAAAGATCTTAGTTTTCTGAAAAGTTCTTTATGTCTCCCCTTCTCCCATCAAAACAATGAAAATGCTTAACCCTGTGGAGTCTTTATAGATACTTGTGTCAAACTGAGGGTCTAAGCATTGTCTTGATCAGCTCCATCCTGGCTTCTGCAGTCTTGCCAATCATTGCTTATCTTCACCGCCTTTGCAAAGAACTGAAACTGGTCATTCCTCCTCACTTGCCCAGAATAGAAACTGTTTAATGCTGTGACTATTCCCTTGTAATAAGATATCTTCTGAGTCTATCAAAATAATGAATAACTTGCTTTTACTTCTGTATGTACATTTAATAATAAATATTTTAGCATTACTTGTTAATTGTTAATTTTTCCATTAATTGTTCTAACCCTAACTATCTATTCAATAGGTACAATTCATAGGTTAAACAGGTAGAAAATGTATATATTTCTGTTTGTTTGTTTTTTGAGAGATTTTTGCTATAGGGCATGTGCGCTCACCAGAAAGAGAGACAGAAAGCAAGAAATCACCCCCCACCATGGGGGATGGCCACACTGCAATGCCTTCTCCTCCGTTCACCTCTCAGGATTTTGGGTATGCATGCTCATGCACCCATGCCCGGTGTGAGTTTTAAGCCACCAGGTCTGGGACGCAAACCATGATCAACTACGTGGGAGTCCAATGATGTAACCATTACGCCATCTGCTAATCCCAAAAGATTATATTTTAAAGGCACATAACAGATACAGGATGACTATAGGTGGGGATTGTTATTCAGATTAATTGCTAGAGGGAGCCAGCAGTTAGCATAATGGCTATGTCGCTGGACTCCCACGTAGTTGACCGCGGTTTGCGTCCCAGACCCGGTGGCTTAAAACTCATGCCGGGCGCGTGTGTGTGCGTGCCCAAGATCCCAGGAGGAGAACGGAGGAGAAGGGATTGCAGCGTGACCATCCCCCCTGGAGGGTGATTTCTTGCTTTCTGTCTCTATGTCTCTCTCTGTCTGTCTGGCGAGTGCTTGCTTCCTATAGCAAAAAAACCTCTCAAAAAAAAAAAAAAAAAAAAAAAAACAGATTAATTGCTAGAGGGAAGGTGTCTCTGTTAGACTGAGGAGGGAAAAACACTCCCAACAGGGAAGGGTCACATAGCAATCCATTTGCATCCATTTTTTTCACTAATAGTGGAGGCTTGGAGACATGTATACATATGCCTTTTTGAAGCAGCATGCAGGGGCTGGGATTTGAGCCACAGTTGTGTTTTTTTAGCAGTGCACTGAACAACTGGACTATATGCAGTTAGCTAGTGTTATACAATTAAACTTGTGCATTTTCCACTGTAAGAAACTAAAGTGACTTAACAGGGATGTATTTATAGGAAAATTTCCCCAAGATTTTTAAATAGACCACTAAATTGCCAGAAAGTTGTATTTTTGGAGACCAATTTAATTGATATATGACCTTTTAAACTCAGCATACTTCTTAATTATTGATTTTAAGGTGGAGTCCATTAATGAAGGCAAAAAAAAAAAGCATTTCCAATGCTTCTTTTTTTATATTTTTTTTCATTTATTTATTTTTACATTTTTCCACAAACATTTATTTTACATAGCAAAAAATTTTAGCTCATACTCCATAATTCTTGACAGTTTACAAACAACTTTCAAAATCTCAAAATACTGAATTTTAAAGATAATGTTCAAAATATGTCTTATAATTTTGGATAATTTTAAAATTCTATAACAACAGAAGCAGAATGGTTTCAAAAATATATATATACATACATAGATATACATATATATATATATATATATATATATATATATATATATACACACATTTAGAGTGCAGACACTCGGTATATATTAAGTGGGGACATACAATGCCTCTCCTTCATAGCATGGCTTGCTTCACTCAACAGTAAGTCTTCCATATTCATCCACTTCCTTTCAAAAACCAGGGATTTGTTGTTTTTTATGGATGAATAGTATTCCATTGAGTATATGTGCCACAGTTTTTCTAACCATTCATCAGTTCGTGGGCATTTAGGTTGTTTCCATGACTTAGCAATCGTGAAAAGTGCCACAATAAACATTGATGTGCCTGCACTTTTTCGATTAAGTATTCTTCTGTCCTTCGGGTAGATACCGAGTGGGATTGCTGGATCATATGGTAGTTCTATTTGTAGATTTTGGAGGAATCTCCAAATTGTTCTCCACAGTGGTTGTACCAATTTACAGTCCCACCAGCAGTGTAAGAGAGTTCCCTTTTCACCACACCCCCTCTAGTACTTATCATTTTTTGTTTTTTTAATCTTAGACATTCTGACTGGGGTTAGGTGATATCTCATTGTTGTTTTGATCTGCATTTCTCTTACAATGAGGGATGTTGAGCATTTTTTCATATGCCTTTTAGCTATTCGTATGTCATCTTCAGAAAGTGGTTTTTTCAACTCATTCTCCCATCTTTTAATAGGATTGATTGTCTTTTTCCGGAGCAGCCGCTTGAGTTCATTGTGGATTCTGGTTATCAGTCCCTTGTCTGATGCATAGTTTACAAAAATATTTTCCCATTCTGAGGGCTGTCTGTTCACACTAATCACTGTGTCTTTTGCCATGCAGAAACTTCTTAGTCTGATGTAATCCCACTTGTCTATTTTAGGGATCATAGACTGTGCATTAGGAGTCTTATTTAAGAAGTTTTTCCCTACCCCAATGTCTCCCAGAGTTTCCCCGGTGTTTTCAAGGAGCAGTTTTATAGTTTGAGGTCTTAAATTTAGATCTTTGATCCACCTTGACTTTATTTTTGTCAGAGGTGAGAGGGAGGGGTTCAGATTCATCTTTCTGCAAGTGGAGATCCAGTTTTGCCAGCACCATTTGCTGAAGAGGTTTTCCTTTTCCCACAGGATTGACTGGTGCCCCTTGTCAAAAATCAATTGGCTCCTCTGAGAAGAATCCACATGGATACTGGGAACTAGATATTTCAGGCAAAGGAAAAATGAAGATTTTCTACTCATAATTCAGCCTCCAGCAAGCAAAGCTAGTGTGGCAGGAGAGTTGAGCCATTCTCTGAGAAGAATCCACATGGATACTGGGAACTAGATATTTCAGGCACAGGAGAAATGAAGATTTTCTACTCATAATTCAGCCTCCAGCAAGCAAAGCTAGTGTGGTAGGGAGCCCCTCTGGCCTTCTATCCCTGTCCCTGTGTCTCTGAGGTCTCTGTGTCTCTCTGCTCGTGTCTCCTCATTTTTTTTTTGGTAATTTTTCCTTTTTACGATTTTTTTAAAGGTAGAATTTCTCTCTGGCTATCAGCTCCATCTTTTGTTTTGTTAATAAGCCCTTCTGCTCCTTTCTCCCAGGCAGGAGAGTTGAGCCATTCTCTGAGAAGAATCCACATGGATACTGGGAACTAGATATTTCAGGCACAGGAGAAATGAAGATTTTCTACTCATAATTCAGCCTCCAGCAAGCAAAGCTAGTGTGGTAGGGAGCCCCTCTGGCCTTCTATTCCTGTCCCTGTGTCTCTGAGGTCTCCGTGTCTCTCTGCTCCTGTCTCCTCATTTTTTTTTTGGTAATTTTTCCTTTTTATGATTTTTTTAAAGGTAGAATTTCTCTCTGGCTCTCAGCTCCATCTTTTGTTTTGTTAATAAGCCCTTCTGCTCCTTTCTCCCAGGCAGGAGAGTTGAGCCATTCTCTGAGAAGAATCCACATGGATACTGGGAACTAGATATTTCAGGCACAGGAGAAATGAAAATTTTCTACTCATAATTGAGCCTCCAGCAAGCAAAGCTAGTGTGGTAGGGAGCCCCTCTGGCCTTCTATCCCTGTCCCTGTGTCTCTGAGGTCTCTGTGTCTCTCTGCTCCTGTCTCCTCATTTTTTTTTTGGTAATTTTTCCTATTTACGATTTTTTTAAAGGTAGAATTTCTCTCTGGCTCTCAGCTCCATCTTTTGTTTTGTTAATAAGCCCTTCTGCTCCTTTCTCCCAGGCAGGAGAGTTGAGCCATTCTCTGAGAAGAATCCACATGGATACTGGGAACTAGATATTTCAGGCACAGGAGAAATGAAGATTTTCTACTCATAATTCAGCCTCCAGCAAGCAAAGCTAGTGTGGTAGGGAGCCCCTCTGGCCTTCTATCCCTGTCCCTGTGTCTCTGAGGTCTCTGTGTCTCTCTGCTCCTGTCTCCTCATTTTTTTTTTGGTAATTTTTCCTTTTTACGATTTTTTTAAAGGTAGAATTTCTCTCTGGCTATCAGCTCCATCTTTTGTTTTGTTAATAAGCCCTTCTGCTCCTTTCTCTCAGGCAGGAGAGTTGAGCCATTCTCTGAGAAGAATCCACATGGATACTGGGAACTAGATATTTCAGGCACAGGAGAAATGAAGATTTTCTACTCATAATTCAGCCTCCAGCAAGCAAAGCTAGTGTGGTAGGGAGCCCCTCTGGCCTTCTATCCCTGTCCCTGTGTCTCTGAGGTCTCTGTGTCTCTCTGCTCCTGTCTCCTCATTTTTTTTTTGGTAATTTTTCCTTTTTACGATTTTTTTAAAGGTAGAATTTCTCTCTGGCTCTCAGCTCCATCTTTTGTTTTGTTAATAAGCCCTTCTGCTCCTTTCTCCCAGGCAGGAGAGTTGAGCCATTCTCTGAGAAGAATCCACATGGATACTGGGAACTAGATATTTCAGGCACAGGAGAAATGAAGATTTTCTACTCATAATTCAGCCTCCAGCAAGCAAAGCTAGTGTGGTAGGGAGCCCCTCTGGCCTTCTATCCCTGTCCCTGTGTCTCTGAGGTCTCTGTGTCTCTCTGCTCCTGTCTCCTCATTTTTTTTTGGTAATTTTTCCTTTTTATGATTTTTTTAAAGGTAGAATTTCTCTCTGGCTCTCAGCTCCATCTTTTGTTTTGTTAATAAGCCCTTCTGCTCCTTTCTCCCAGGCAGGAGAGTTGAGCCATTCTCTGAGAAGAATCCACATGGATACTGGGAACTAGATATTTCAGGCACAGGAGAAATGAAGATTTTCTACTCATAATTCAGCCTCCAGCAAGCAAAGCTAGTGTGGTAGGGAGCCCCTCTGGCCTTCTATCCCTGTCCCTGTGTCTCTGAGGTCTCTATGTCTCTCTGCTCCTGTCTCCTCATTTTTTTTTTGGTAATTTTTCCTTTTTACGATTTTTTTAAAGGTAGAATTTCTCTCTGGCTCTCAGCTCCATCTTTTGTTTTGTTAATAAGCCCTTCTGCTCCTTTCTCCCAGGCAGGAGAGTTGAGCCATTCTCTGAGAAGAATCCACATGGATACTGGGAACTAGATATTTCAGGCACAGGAGAAATGAAGATTTTCTACTCATAATTCAGCCTCCAGCAAGCAAAGCTAGTGTGGTAGGGAGCCCCTCTGGCCTTCTATCCCTGTCCCTGTGTCTCTGAGGTCTCTGTGTCTCTCTGCTCCTGTCTCCTCATTTTTTTTTTGGTAATTTTTCCTTTTTACGATTTTTTTAAAGGTAGAATTTCTCTCTGGCTCTCAGCTCCATCTTTTGTTTTGGTAATAAGCCCTTCTGCTCCTTTCTCCCAGGCAGGAGAGTTGAGCCATTCTCTGAGAAGAATCCACATGGATACTGGGAACTAGATATTTCAGGCACAGGAGAAATGAAGATTTTCTACTCATAATTCAGCCTCCAGCAAGCAAAGCTAGTGTGGTAGGGAGCCCCTCTGGCCTTCTATCCCTGTCCCTGTGTCTCTGAGGTCTCTGTGTCTCTCTGCTCCTGTCTCCTCATTTTTTTTTTTGGTAATTTTTCCTTTTTACGATTTGTTTAAAGGTAGAATTTCTCTCTGGCTCTCAGCTCCATCTTTTGTTTTGGTAATAAGCCCTTCTGCTCCTTTCTCCCAGGCAGGAGAGTTGAGCCATTCTCTGAGAAGAATCCACATGGATACTGGGAACTAGATATTTCAGGCACAGGAGAAATGAAGATTTTCTACTCATAATTCAGCCTCCAGCAAGCAAAGCTAGTGTGGTAGGGAGCCCCTCTGGCCTTCTATCCCTGTCCCTGTGTCTCTGAGGTCTCTATGTCTCTCTGCTCCTGTCTCCTCATTTTTTTTTTGGTAATTTTTCCTTTTTACGATTTTTTTAAAGGTAGAATTTCTCTCTGGCTCTCAGCTCCATCTTTTGGTTTGTTAATAAGCCCTTCTGCTCCTTTCTCCCAGGCAGGAGAGTTGAGCCATTCTCTGAGAAGAATCCACATGGATACTGGGAACTAGATATTTCAGGCACAGGAGAAATGAAGATTTTCTACTCATAATTCAGCCTCCAGCAAGCAAAGCTAGTGTGGTAGGGAGCCCCTCTGGCCTTCTATCCCTGTCCCTGTGTCTCTGAGGTCTCTGTGTCTCTCTGCTCCTGTCTCCTCATTTTTTTTTTGGTAATTTTTCCTTTTTACGATTTTTTTAAAGGTAGAATTTCTCTCTGGCTCTCAGCTCCATCTTTTGTTTTGGTAATAAGCCCTTCTGCTCCTTTCTCCCAGGCAGGAGAGTTGAGCCATTCTCTGAGAAGAATCCACATGGATACTGGGAACTAGATATTTCAGGCACAGGAGAAATGAAGATTTTCTACGCATAATTCAGCCTCCAGCAAGCAAAGGTAGTGTGGTAGGGAGCCCCTCTGGCCTTCTATCCCTGTCCCTGTGTCTCTGAGGTCTCTGTGTCTCTCTGCTCCTGTCTCCTCATTTTTTTTTTGGTAATTTTTCCTTTTTACGATTTTTTTAAAGGTAGAATTTCTCTCTGGCTCTCAGCTCCATCTTTTGTTTTGTTAATAAGCCCTTCTGCTCCTTTCTCCCAGGCAGGAGAGTTGAGCCATTCTCTGAGAAGAATCCACATGGATACTGGGAACTAGATATTTCAGGCACAGGAGAAATGAAGATTTTCTACTCATAATTCAGCCTCCAGCAAGCAAAGCTAGTGTGGTAGGGAGCCCCTCTGGCCTTCTATCCCTGTCCCTGTGTCTCTAAGGTCTCTGTGTCTCTCTGCTCCTGTCTCCTCATTTTTTTTTTTGGTAATTTTTCCTTTTTACGATTTTTTTAAAGGTAGAATTTCTCTCTGGCTCTCAGCTCCATCTTTTCTTTTGTTAATAAGCCCTTCTGCTCCTTTCTCCCAGGCAGGAGAGTTGAGCCATTCTCTGAGAAGAATCCACATGGATACTGGGAACTAGATATTTCAGGCACAGGAGAAATGAAGATTTTCTACGCATAATTCAGCCTCCAGCAAGCAAAGCTAGTGTGGTAGGGAGCCCCTCTGGCCTTCTATCCCTGTCCATGTGTCTCTGAGGTCTCTGTGTCTCTCTGTTCCTGTCTCCTCATTTTTTTTTGGTAATTTTTCCTTTTTACGATTTTTTTAAAGGTAGAATTTCTCTCTGGCTGTCAGCTCCATCTTTTGTTTTGTTAATAAGCCCTTCTGCTCCTTTCTCCCAGGCAGGAGAGTTGAGCCATTCTCTGAGAAGAATCCACATGGATACTGGGAACTAGATATTTCAGGCACAGGAGAAATGAAGATTTTCTACTCATAATTCAGCCTCCAGCAAGCAAAGCTAGTGTGGTAGGGAGCCCCTCTGGCCTTCTATCCCTGTCCCTGTGTCTCTGAGGTCTCTGTGTCTCTCTGTTCCTGTCTCCTCATTTTTTTTTTGGTAATTTTTCCTTTTTACGATTTTTTTAAAGGTAGAATTTCTCTCTGGCTATCAGCTCCATCTTTTGTTTTGTTAATAAGCCCTTCTGCTCCTTTCTCCCAGGCAGGAGAGTTGAGCCATTCTCTGAGAAGAATCCACATGGATACTGGGAACTAGATATTTCAGGCACAGGAGAAATGAAGATTTTATACTCATAATTCAGCCTCCAGCAAGCAAAGCTAGTGTGGTAGGGAGCCCCTCTGGCCTTCTATCCCTGTCCCTGTGTCTCTGAGGTCTCTGTGTCTCTCTGCTCCTGTCTCCTCATTTTTTTTTGGTAATTTTTCCTTTTTACGATTTTTTTAAAGGTAGAATTTCTCTCTGGCTCTCAGCTCCATCTTTTGTTTTGTTAATAAGCCCTTCTGCTCCTTTCTCCCAGGCAGGAGAGTTGAGCCATTCTCTGAGAAGAATCCACATGGATACTGGGAACTAGATATTTCAGGCACAGGAGAAATGAAGATTTTCTACTCATAATTCAGCCTCCTGCAAGCAAAGCTAGTGTGGTAGGGAGCCCCTCTGGCCTTCTATCCCTGTCCCTGTGTCTCTGAGGTCTCTGTGTCTCTCTGCTCCTGTCTCATCATTTTTTTTTTGGTAATTTTTCCTTTTTACGATTTTTTTAAAGGTAGAATTTCTCTCTGGCTCTCAGCTCCATCTTTTGTTTTGTTAATAAGCCCTTCTGCTCCTTTCTCCCAGGCAGGAGAGTTGAGCCATTCTCTGAGAAGAATCCACATGGATACTGGGAACTAGATATTTCAGGCACAGGAGAAATGAAGATTTTCTACTCATAATTCAGCCTCCAGCAAGCAAAGCTAGTGTGGTAGGGAGCCCCTCTGGCCTTCTATCCCTGTCCCTGTGTCTCTGAGGTCTCTGTGTCTCTCTGCTCCTGTCTCCTCATTTTTTTTTTTGGTAATTTTTCCTTTTTACGATTTTTTTAAAGGTAGAATTTCAATCTGGCTCTCAGCTCCATCTTTTGTTTTGTTAATAAGCCCTTCTGCTCCTTTCTCCCAGGCAGGAGAGTTGAGCCATTCTCTGAGAAGAATCCACATGGATACTGGGAACTAGATATTTCAGGCACAGGAGAAATGAAGATTTTCTACTCATAATTCAGCCTCCAGCAAGCAAAGCTAGTGTGGTAGGGAGCCCCTCTGGCCTTCTATCCCTGTCCCTGTGTCTCTGAGGTCTCTGTGTCTCTCTGCTCCTGTCTCCTCATTTTTTTTTGGTAATTTTTCCTTTTTACGATTTTTTTAAAGGTAGAATTTCTCTCTGGCTCTCAGCTCCATCTTTTGTTTTGGTAATAAGCCCTTCTGCTCCTTTCTCCCAGGCAGGAGAGTTGAGCCATTCTCTGAGAAGAATCCACATGGATACTGGGAACTAGATATTTCAGGCACAGGAGAAATGAAGATTTTCTACTCATAATTCAGCCTCCAGCAAGCAAAGCTAGTGTGGTAGGGAGCCCCTCTGGCCTTCTATCCCTGTCCCTGTGTCTCTGAGGTCTCTGTGTCTCTCTGCTCCTGTCTCCTCATTTTTTTTTTTGGTAATTTTTCCTTTTTACGATTTTTTTAAAGGTAGAATTTCTCTCTGGCTCTCAGCTCCATCTTTTGTTTTGTTAATAAGCCCTTCTGCTCCTTTCTCCCAGGCAGGAGAGTTGAGCCATTCTCTGAGAAGAATCCACATGGATACTGGGAACTAGATATTTCAGGCACAGGAGAAATGAAGATTTTCTACGCATAATTCAGCCTCCAGCAAGCAAAGCTAGTGTGGTAGGGAGCCCCTCTGGCCTTCTATCCCTGTCCCTGTGTCTCTGAGGTCTCTGTGTCTCTCTGCTCCTGTCTCCTCATTTTTTTTTTGGTAATTTTTCCTTTTTATGATTTTTTTAAAGGTAGAATTTCTCTCTGGCTCTCAGCTCCATCTTTTGTTTTGTTAATAAGCCCTTCTGCTCCTTTCTCCCAGGCAGGAGAGTTGAGCCATTCTCTGAGAAGAATCCACATGGATACTGGGAACTAGATATTTCAGGCACAGGAGAAATGAAGATTTTCTACTCATAATTCAGCCTCCAGCAAGCAAAGCTAGTGTGGTAGGGAGCCCCTCTGGCCTTCTATCCCTGTCCCTGTGTCTCTGAGGTCTCTGTGTCTCTCTGCTCCTGTCTCCTCATTTTTTTTTTTGGTAATTTTTCCTTTTTACGATTTTTTTAAAGGTAGAATTTCTCTCTGGCTCTCAGCTCCATCTTTTGTTTTGTTAATAATCCCTTCTGCTCCTTTCTCCCAGGCAGGAGAGCTGAGCCATTCTCTGAGAAGTTTCCTCATGGAAACTGGGAACTAGATATTTCAGGGCACAGGAGAAATGAAGATTTTCTACGCATAATTCAGCCTCCAGCAAGCGAAGCTAGTGTGGCAGGAGAGTTGAGCCATTCTCTGAGAAGATTCCTCATGGAAACTGGGAACTAGATATTTCAGGGCACAGGAGAAATGAAGATTTTCTACTCATAATTCAGCCTCCAGCAAGCGAAGCTAGTGTGGTAGGGAGCCCCTCTGGCCTTCTATCTCTGTCTCTGTGTCTCTGAGGTCTCTGTCTCTCTCTGCTCCTGTCTCCTCATTTTTTTTTGGTAATTTTTCCTTTTTATGATTTTTTTAAAGGTAGAGTTTCTCTCTGGCTCTCAGCTCCATCTTTTGTTTTGTTAATAATCCCTTCTGCTCCTTTCTCCCAGGCAGGAGAGCTGAGCCATTCTCTGAGAAGATTCCCCATGGATTCTGGGAACTAGATATTTCCGCGCCACGCGGTTTTCTATTTTGTGATTTTTTTCTTTAAAAAAAAAAAAGAAAAGCCATTATAATTTTTTATTTTTTTGTCTTTTTTCTCTCTTTTTGTTGTTGTTTCTCTCTCTCTTTTTCATTTTCCTTTTTCTTGTCTCTCCACCCAATATCTACTGAATCTGCTGCACCAGCTATCACTACAGAACGGCAATACGATTCTAGAACACCTCTGTCTGCTTGCTCCTGAACATTGAGGCTTAACTTCAAGAATTTGAAAGAAACACGCCATTCATCTGATGACAAGAAATCACCGTCGGATCACGAGAAATATGGGAAAACGAGAAAATACCTCTCCTCCAATGGAAAAGAGTAACTCTCCTTCATCCACAAGCAGTTCGGTGAAAGTCATGGAAATGTCTGATAAGGAATTTATAGCATTCGTAATGTCGAAGCTAACAGAGATGGAAGAAAAGAGAGATAATGAACTGCTAAAGAGAAAGGAGAAAGAAGTTGCCGAGTTCCAGGAGATGAGGAAATTCTTGCAAGATCTAAAAGAGGAATTACACACTTTACAAAAGACTCAAACGGAACTGCTGGAGATCAAGTCTATAATACAGGAAGTCAAAATCTCCCTTGAAAGTATTAAAAGCAGACTAGATCATTCAGAAAATAGAATCTCACATGTAGAATAGAAAATGGCTGGCTTAGAAAAGTCCACCACGAAGACTGAGAAAATGGCTCAAAAATTTGAGAATGATATGCGAGAAGTACTGGATACCATCAAGCATCCAAATATCTGGATAATTGGCATTCCAGAAGGTGAAGAGACCCATAAGGGCATTGATAATCTATTCCATGAAATCCTGCAAGAAAACTTTCCAAACCTAGAGAGGCATTCGAAGATCCAGTCCCAGGAAATACAAAGGACCCCAAATAGAATCAACCCAAGAAGATCTTCTCCAAGACACATTATAGCCAGGTTGACCAAAACCGCAGACAAGGACAAGATACTAAGATTGGCAAGAGAGAAACATCAAGTTACCTACAAAGGACATCCCATCAGGCTAACAGCAGATCTCTCATCGGAAACAATGCGAGCGAGGAGAGAATGGGAAAATATATTCAAAGTGTTACGAGAGAAGCAATTTCAGCCAAGAATACTGTACCCGGCAAGATTATCTTTCAGGTGGGAAGAAAAGACAAGAACATTCTCAGATAAACAAAACCTGAAAGAATTTACCAGCACCAGACCAGATCTCCAAGAAGTTCTCAAGGGTGTGCTGTATCAAGAAAATTAAACACAGACACACGGAAATAAGAGTCCAAAAACTATGAAAGTGGCCAACTTAATCAGAGGGACAAGTCTGAATTTGAATATTATATCCCAGAATTTAATCAGGAAAATTGAACCAGAACAGAAGATAAAAGTACATGAGACTGATAGGTTCATGCACCTTCCATTTGAACAGAATCCTAACTTGTTTCCTGGCTTTAAGCAAAGTTCCTTGGCATTTCTTTGAGTTAAGTTATAACTGGTTTTCTTAGTAGTAATGAGTGAACTCACCATTGAAAGTAGTTAGATTATGTAGGAAATTATGTGATCAATGCAACGTGGGTGGGAAGGGAATGAAGGACAATTGTAGACACCGGAGGTGGTGTGAGAGGAGGGTGGGAAGGGACAGAGGGTCAGAAAGAGGGGTGGAAGTAATTCTAGGAACTAGTAATGGAAAATTTTTTTGTAATGTTCATGATTGTATCACTATGCAGTGTGTACTGGATGGGAGATTGCATTTTGTATGCTGTGGTGAAGCTTAGGGAAGGAATGTAAATTGAGTTACAAAAAAAGAGTTTCAGAAAAAAAAAATATATATATTCAATGACTGCAGTAGGATATGTAGCCACAGCTAGGTGCTACTTTATAGGATGCGTAAAGTAAGACTTGTGTTCATGGAAATGTGGGTATCACCTGTGTTTGCTATGAGGGTATTTGGATTGATCAGGGTCTGTGGCGTTACAATAAAATGTGAGGAGAAAACAGTATAGAAAGCAAACATAGATACCAGAGACTGTGGGAGGAGAGTGGGAGATGGCAGAGGGTAAGAGATAGAGAATCTAGGATGGGGGGAAAAAAGCAAAACATACAGAAGACAAGAAATGGAAGATCATTTGCTGACAATAACATGCTTGTTGATGTGCTTGATTGAGACAATATATAGTGTAATTTGGATGGAAAATCTCATTTTGTATGCTGTAATGATGTTCAGAGAATGAATGCAAATAAATAAAAAAATAAAAAAATTAAAAAAAAAATCAATTGGCTGTATGTTTGAGCATTCATTTCTGGGGACTCTATTCTGTTCCATTGGTCCACCTGTCTGTTCCTGTGCCAGTACCATGCTGTTTTGATTACCACAGCTTTGTAGTACATTTTTGGGTCAGGGAGTGAGATGCCCCCTGCTCCATTCTTCTTGTGTAAAACTGCTTTGGCAGTATGGGGTCTTTTATGATTCCAAGCAAACGTTATGATTGTCTTTCCTAGATCTGTGAAGAATGTGTCTGGTACTTTGATTGGCATTGCATTAAATAGGTAGATTAATTTGGGTAAGATTGCCATTTTGATTATATTAATTCTTCCAATCCAGGAACATGGGATGTCTTTCCACTTTTTTGTGTCATTTTCAATTTCTTTTTTTATCTTCTCATAGTTTTCCTTATGGAGGTCTTTAACTCCTTTAGTTAGATTTATCCCTAAGTATCTTATACTTTTTGTGGCTATGGTAAATGGAACGACTTTTTTCAGTTCCATCTCAGTCTGCCTGTTGTTCGTATACAGAAATGCTATAGATTTCTGAATATTAATTTTGTATCCTGCAACGTTACTGTATTCATGTATTACTTCCAGAAATTTTTTTATGGAAACAATTGGGTCTTCTATGTATACAATCATGTCATCTGCAAATAGAGAGAGTTTCACCTCTTCTTTTCCTATTTGAATGCCTTTTATTTTTTCCTCTTTTCTGATTGCAATGGTCAAGACTTCTAGTACTATATTGAAGAGGAGTGGAGAAAGTGGACATTCTTGTCTTGTACCCGTTTTTAGTGGAAAAGCTTTCAGCTTTTCTCCAGTGAGGATGATGTTCGCTATGGGTTTTTCATAGATAGCTTTTATTGTGTTGAGAAATGGCCCTTCTATGCCCATTTTGCTGAGAGTCTTGATCATGAAGGGATGTTGTATCTTATCAAATGCTTTTTCTGCATCAATTGATATGACCATATGGTTTTTATCTTTCTTCCTATTAATATGGTGTATTACATTTATGGTTTTGCGTATGTTGAACCAACCTTGCATTTCTGGGATAAAGCCTACCTGATCATGATGTATAATCTTTTTTTTAATTTTTTTTATTATTTTTTAAATTTTTTATTATCATCATATTCTTCTTTATATTACATTGAATTACATATAACTTCACTGTGTATTACATTGCTTTTTCAAAAGGGAATGCCATGCATGTCAGTCAGTACAGAGACATTAATCTCCCCACTTTAACATTCAATATCTTTTCTATGTTTTCCCCAATCATTATTATTATTATTCTAATTATTTTTTAAAACAGTCAATTGCTATTTCTCATTTTGCTTGTACAAATACTTTGGCCATCATGAAATATTTCTCAGACAAATCCAGTTGAGAATACTATACATGGCAATATCAACAGTTAATAAGCCATATCTGTTTCTCACTAATGTCCTGCCTCTCTATTGTTCAATTGTTATCTTTCTCTATTCTCTTCTCTTCACTTCCCCCATTCCACACTGTCCTATTCTTGTTAAGTACCTTCACTGCTTTTATGTCCTCCAATTTTTTGTTCTCTATTATAGAGTGCTGATAGTCGGTATATATTGAGTGGATACATACAATATCTTTCTTTCATAGCCTGGCTTACTTCACTCAGCAATATATCCTCCGTATCCGACCACTTTCTATCAAATTCCAGGGTCTTGTTATTTTTTATGGCTGAGTAGTATTCCATAGAGTATATATACCACACTTTTCCAATCCATTCATCAGTTTGTGGACATCTAGGTTGGTTCCATGTCTTGGCAATTGTAAATAATGCTGCAATAAACATTGATGTGCAAGCACTTTTCTGACTGAGTGTTCTCCTGTCTTTTGGGTAAATATCCAGAAGTGGGATTGCTGGGTCAAATGGTAGTTCTATTTGTAGATCTTTGAGGAACCTCCATATTGTTCTCCACAGTGGTTGAACTAGTTTACATTCCCACCAACAGTGTAGGAGGGTTCCCTTTTCACCACATCCCCGCCAACACTTATCACTTTTGATATTCTTAATCTTTGCCATTCTGACAGGGGTTAGGTGGTATCTCATTGTAGTTTTTATCTGCATCTCCCTTATGATGAGGGATGTTGAGCATTTTCTCATATGCTTTTTGGCTGTTCAAATGTCTTCCTTAGAGAGACTTTTGTTCAGCTCATTTTCCCATCTTTTAATTGGGTTCATCATTTTTTTCGCATAAGGCACTTGAGTTCTCTATGTATTCTGGTTATCAGTCCCTTGTCTGAGGCATATTTAACAAAAATATTTTCCCATTCTGAGGGTTGTCGGTTCACACTTGTTACTGTGTCCTTTGCTGTGCAGAAACTTCTTAGTCTAATATAGTCCCACTTGTCTATTTTAGGGATTATTGCCTGTGCTTTGGGAGTCTTATTTAAGAAGTCTTTGCCTACTCCAATGTCTCCAAGAGTTTCCCCAGCATTTTCCACCAGTAGTTTTATTGTTTGAGGTCTTAGGTTCAGATCTTTGATCCATTTTGAGTTGACTGTTGTTAATGGTGAAAGATGGGGGTTCAGTTTCATCTTTCTGCAGGTGGATACCCAGTTTTTCCAGCACCATTTACTAAAGATGTTTTCCTTTTCCCAATGGATTGACTGATATCCTTTGTCAAAGATCAGTTGGCTGTAAGCTTTGGGGGTTATTTCTGGGGTCTCTATTCTCTTCCATTGGTCCACTTGCCTGTTTTTATGCCAATACCATGCTGTTTTGATGACCACAGCTTTATAGTATATCTTGGGATCAGGGAGTGATATGCCTCCTACTCCACTCTTCTTGCGCAGGATTGCTTTTGCAATACGAGGTCTTTTATGGTTCCAGACAAATTCTATGATTGCCTTTTCTAGATCTCTGAAGAATATCTCTGGTATTTCGATTGGAATTGCATTAAACATGTAGATTAATTTGGGTAGAATTGCCATTTTGATTATGTTAATTCTTCCAATCCAGGAGCATGGTATGTCCTTCCACATTTTTATATCACTTTCAATGTCTCTTAAGATTTTCGTAGTTTTCTTTATAAAGGTCTTTGACTTTCTTAGTTAGGTTTATCCCTAGGTATCTTACACACCTTGTGGCTACAGTGAAAGGGATTCCTTTCTTCAGCTCTGTTTCGTTCAACTTGTTGTTCATAAATAGAAATGCTATAGATTTTTGGATATTGATTTTGTATCCTGCCACCTTACTGTATTCACTTATTACTTCAAGCAGTTTTTTCATGGATACCTTTGGGTCTTCTAAGTATACCATCATGTCATCTGCAAATAAAGATATTTTCAATTCTTCTTTGCCTATTCGAATGCCTTTAATATTATTCTCTTCTCTGATTGCAATAGCTAAGACTTCCAGTACTATATTAAAGAGCAGTGGAGAAAGTGGGCAGCCTTGCCTAGTACCTGTTTTCAGAGGAAAAGCTTTCAGCTTTTCCCCATTCAGTATAATGTTAGCTGTAGGTTTTTCATAGATTGCTTTTATTGTGTTCAGAAATGACCCTTCTATACCAATCTTACTGAGAGTCTTAATCATAAAAGGATGTTGTATTTTATCAAATGCTTTCTCCGCATCAATTGAGATGATCATATGGTTTTTAACTTTCTTTCTGTTAATGTGGTGTATTACATTTATGGTCTTGCGTATATTAAACCAACCTTGCATCCCTGGTATAAAGCCTAACTGATCGTGATGAATGATCTTTGTTATATGTTGTTGGATACGATTTGCGAGTATCTTGTTGAGAATTTTCGCGTCTATATTCATCAATGTAGTTTTTCTTTTTTGTCATATCTTTACCTGTTTTGGGGATGAGGATGATGGAGGCTTCATAAAGTGAATTTGGAAAGTTTCCTTCCTTTTGAATCTTTAGAAATAATTTTAGTAGGATAGGGGTTAACTCTTCCTTAAAATTTTGTAGAATTCACAAGTGAAGCCATCTGGACCTGGGCTTTTCTTTGTTGGGAGGTTATTTATTACTGATTCAATCTCCTGGCTTGTTATGTGTCTACTCAGGTTCTCTATGTCTTCCTGATCCAATCTTGGTAGATTATATGCATCCAGGAATTTGTCCATCTCCTCCAGGTTATCTTGTTTGTTGGCGTAAAGTTGCTCATAGTATCCTCTAATGATATTTTGTATTTCTGCTATGTCTGTGGTAATATTGCCTGTTTCATCACATATTTGATTAATCTGGTTTCTTTCTTTCTTCTTAATCAGTCTAGCCAATGGTGTGTCGATCTTGTTAATCTTTTCAAAGAACCAGCTTTTGCTTTCATTTATTTTCTGTATGGTTCGTTTATTTTCTATTTCATTTATTTCTGCTCGAACCTTTATTATTTCTTTTTGCCTGGCATTTTGGGGGTTTGTTTGTTGTTGTTTTTCCAATTCTCTGAGGCATGATGATAAGTTATCTACTTGCCATCTTTCTATCCTTTTCTTATGCGCACTAATTGCTATGAATTTCCCTCTTATGACTGCTTTTGCTGTGTCCCATAGATTCTGGACATTTGTGTACTCATTATCATTAGTTTCCATAAATTTTTTTATTTCAGCCTTAATTTCTTCAGTAGTGAAGAAGTCATTCAGAAGTAGGTTGTTCAGTCTCCATGTGTTCGTGTATCTTCGGGGTTGTTTCATGAAATTAATCTTGAGTTTAATTCCATCATGGTCAGAGAAGATGCTGGGTACAGTTTCTATGCTTTTGAATCTATAAAGGCTTGATTTGTGTCCTAATATATGATCTATCTTTGAAAAGGTTCCATGTCGGGGTGAGAAAAATATATATGTTGTGGACGTACGGTGGAAAGTTCTGTAGATATCTGTCAAGCCCATTCCATTTATAATATCATTTAAGTCCTGTATCTCTCTATTTATTTTCTGTCTAGAAGATCTGTCTATAGGAGATAATGGGGTGTTGAGATCTCCAACAATTATAGTATTTCTCCCTATCTCTCCTTTTAGCTCCAGCAGTCTTTCCTTCACATATTTAGGTGCACCTGAGTTGGGCGCGTAGATATTTATAAGGGTTATGTCTTCTTGTTGGATTACCCCATTTACTATTATATAATGCCCTTCTTTGTCTCTTCTTACAGTCTTTGTCTTGAAATCTATTTTGTCTGAGATCAATATCGCTACTCCAGCCATTTTTGATTTCCATTTGCATGGAGTATCTTTTTCCAGCCCTTGACTGTTAGTCTATGTATGTCTTTATCCATAAAGTGAGTTTCTTGTAGGCAACAGATAGAGGGTTTCTGTTTTCTTATCCATTCAGCCAGTCTATGTCTCTTAACTGGAGAATTTAATCCATTGCCATTCAATGTAATTATCGATATTTCCGTACCTGATCCTATCATTAAGTGAGCCATTATCTTGATTGCTTTTTGTTCTCGTATAACTGTCTCTGATTTTTTAGCTTTCCTGGTATGATACTCCCTTCAGAACCTCTTGAAGAGCTGGTCTGGAGTTGGTAAATTCCTTCAAATTTTGTTTATTCGAGAATGTTTTTATCTTTTTTTCCCATATGAAAGATAATTTTGCCGGGTATAGTATTCTTGGTTGAAATTGTTTTTCACTCAACACTTTTACTATGCTTCCTCATTCTTTCCTTTCCTGCATTGTTTCAGCCGAGAGATCCGATGTTAGCCTGATGGGGTGACCTTTGTAAGTAACCTGGCGTTTCCCTCTTGCGAACTTTAGTATCTTGTCTTTATCTGTTGTTTTTGCCAGTCTGGCTATAATGTGCCTTGGAGAAGATCTTCTTGGGTTGATTCTACCCGGGGGTCCTATGTATTTCCTGGGTCTGGATACTTGAATGCCTTTCTAGATTTGGAAAGTTTTCTTCCAGGATCTCGTGGAATGAATTATCTAGGCCCTTATTATTTTCTTCCTCTTCTGGGATACCAATTATCCGGATGTTGGGGCGCTTGATAGTATCCAGTATTCCTCGTATATTATCCTCATTTTTCATGGTTGTTTTCTCAATCTTCTTGATACTTTTTTCTAGGTCAGATGTTTTGTCTTCTACGTTGGAGATTCGATCTTCTGCCTGGTATAACCTACTTTTAATACTTTCAAGGGAGGTTTTGATTTCCTGTATCACATTCTTCAATCCTAAAAGTTCCATCTGGTTCTTGTTTAAGGTATCCATTTCTTCTTTCAAGACACTGAAGGACTTCCTCATCTCCTGGAGCTCCTTGTCTCTTTTCTCTTCCATCTCAGTTAGTTTGGTCACTACAAATAATCTGAATTCCTTATCAGACATGTCCTCGACGTCCATTGTATTGAGTGTGGGTGGTGTAGGCTTGATGGTTTCCCTTGGGGGAGAGGCCTTTTCTTGGTTGCTCATATTTCTTGAGCCTCTGTGATTGTTCCTAGTCATCAGGTAATCTATATGTTTCTTCCTAACTGATTGTTAAAAGTTGTACGGGCTTAGAAAATTGATGATTTCCCTTATGGTTGGCCTACCTGTTGCTCACAATTACCATTAACTGTTGCCACTACCCTGAATGGCCCAAAGTCCTCACTGTCTCAAAGGAGAGGTGAGTCTTCAATTGACTGAATAAGCAACACCCCAAAAGCAAAGAAAAACAGAATGAAAAAAAAGGAAATCACGCGGCGCGCGTGAGCACCGGCGCTATTCAAATCACTACAATTCAAAGAGTCCAAAGGCTACTGGGAAAGGGTCAGAAGATGAGTGACAAGACCAGGTTGGTCAGGCCTGCAGCCTGAGTCTGCCTGGAGCCCGGAACTGCTGGCCGGCTCGATCCGGGTTGCGGGTGGGGTGGGGTGGGAGTTCGCCTTAAAGTCCCAGACAACCAACTTGGGGTCCAAGGAGGAGAAACGGTGGGGATGCGTGGAGATTCAGAAGTGTCGGGCCTGCAGCCTGAGTCCGCCTGGAGCCCGGAACTGCTGGCCGGCTCAATCCGGGTTGCGGGTGGGGTGGGGTGGGAGTTCGCCTTAAAGTCCCAGACAACCAACCTGGGGTCCAAGGAGGAGAAACGGTGGGGATGCGTGGAGATTCAGAAGGGTCGGGCCTGCAGCCTGAGTCTGCCTGGAGCCCGGAACTCTGTATAATCTTTTTGATAAGTTGTTGTATACGATTTGCTAGTACCTTGTTGAGAATCTTCGTGTCTATATTCATCAGGGATATTGGTCTATAGTTTTCCTTCCTTGTCCTGTCCTTATCAGTTTTAAGGATAAGGGTGATAGAGGCTTCGTAGAATGAGTTAGGGAGAGATTCACCCTTTTGGATATTTAGAAATAACTTGAGCAGAATGAGGGTTAACTCTTCTTTGAAAGTTTTGTAGAATTCAGAGGTGAATCCATCTGGGCCAGGGCTTTTCTTTGTTGGGAGGTTATTTATAACCGATTTGATCTCCTGACTTGTTATGGACCTATTCAGACTTTCTATATCCTCCTGGCTCAATCTAGGTAGATTATACCTGTCCAGACATTTATCCATCTCATCCAAATTATCTTGTTTCTTGGCATACAGATGTTCATAGTTTCCTCTAATAATGTTTTTAATTTCTACTATGTCTGTTATTTTGCCTGCTTCATTGCAGATCTGATTCACCTGGTTCTTTTCTCTCTTCTTCTTAATAAGTCTCGCTAGTGGTGTATCAATTTTGTTTATCTTTTCAAAGAACCAGCTTTTACTGTCATTTATTTTCTGTATAGTTCATTTATTTTCTATTTCATTTATTTCTGCTCGTATCTTTATTATTTCCTTTCTCCAGGAGTTTTTTGGATCTTTTTGCTGTTGCTTTTCCAATTCTGTGAGGCATGATGTTAGGTGATCCATTTGCCTTCTTTCCATGCTCCTCTTATGTGCACTAATTGCTATGAACTTCCCTCTTATGACTGCTTTAGCAGTGTCCCAAAGATTATGGAAACTCATGTCCTCATTGTCATTGGCTTCCATGAACCTTTCGATTGCAGTCTTTATATGTTCAGTAGTTGTGGAGTCATTCAGGAGTAGGTTATTAAGTTTCCATGTATTTGAGTATTTTTGAGGATTTCTCTTGAAATTAAACTCAAGTTTAATTCCATCATGGTCGGTGAAGATGCTGGGTATAGTTTCTATGCTTTTGAATCTGTAGAGGCTTGCTTTGTGCCCAATGATGTGGTCAATCTTCAAGAATGTTCCATGTGGCAGTTAGAAAAAAGTGTATCTTGCGGTTTTAGGATGGAAAGTTCTGTAGATGTCTGTTAAGTCCATTTGATTTATGATATCATTTAGATCTTTTATCTCTTTACCTATTTTTTGTCTAGATGATCTATCCAGGGGGGATAGTGCAGTGTTGAGGTCTCCAACAATTAGTGTGTTGCAGTCTATCTCCCTTTTTAGATCTAGCAGTCTTTCCTTCACATATTTGGGTGCTCCTATGTTGGGCGCATAGATATTAATAAGCGTTATATCTTCTTGATCGATTGATCCTTTTACTACAATATAGTGCCCTTCTTTGTCTCTTGGAACAGTTTTTGTTTTAAAGCCTATTTTGTCAGAGATCAGTATTGCGACTCCAGCTCTTTTTTGGTTCCCATTTGCATGGAAAATCTTTTTCCAACCCTTCACTTTCAGTCTATGTATATCTTTATCCATGAAGTGAGTTTCCTGTAGGCAGCAGATAGAGGGTTTTTGTTTTTTAACCATTCAGCCAGTCTGTGTCTCTTGATTGGAGAGTTTAATCCATTATCATTCAATGTTATTATTGATGTTAATGGATCTGTCCCGACATTTAAGTTGGCCATTGTCTTAGTTGCCTTTTACTCTTTTGTTTCTGGCTGTTACTTCTTAGTTTTCCTGGAACAGTACTTTCTTCAGGGTTTCATGGAGAGCTGGCCTGGTGCTGGCAAATTCTTTCAGGTTTTGTTTGTCTGAGAAGATTTTAATCTTTTTTTTCCATATGAAGGATAATCTTGCAGGATTCAATAGTCTTGGTTGAAATTGTTTCTCTCTTAACACTTTCAATACATCTTCCCATTCTTTCCTTGCTTGCATTGTTTCCGTTGAGAAGTCCGGTGTTAGCCTGATGGGGTGACCTTTGTAAGTCACTTGTCATTTCTCTCTTGCCAGTTTTAGTATCTTATCTCTATCTGTGGTGTTAGCCAGTCTGGCTATGATATGCCTTGGGGAAGATCTTCTTGGGTTGATTCTATTTGGTGTCCTTTGTATTTCTTGGGTCTGTATGTTGGAGTGCCTCTCTATGCTTGGGAATTTTTCTTCCAAGATTTCATGGAATAGGTTTTCCATGCTCTTATTAGTTTCTTCACCTTTTGGGATACTAATTATTCGGACGTTAGGACGTCTATTGGAATCTAGTAATTCTCGTATGTTATCTTCATATTTTTTTGTTATTTTCTCTATCTTTTTGGTGATTTTCTCTAGGTCAGAAGTTTTATCTTCTACATCAGAGATTCAACCTTCAGCATGGTCTAATCGACTTTTAATACTTTCAAGAGGGTTTTTGATTTCCTGTATTTCAGACTTCACCTCTAATAGTTCATTATTATTCTTCCTCAGAATTTCTTCCTTCATGTCGTTGAAGAACTTTCTCATCTCCTGTAATTCATTGTCTCTTTTCTGTTCCAGCTCATAGTACTTGTTCAACATGAATGTTCTAAACTCTATCTCGGACATTTTGGTAACGTCCTCTATTTTTTCTGGAACAGGAAGGGAGTTACTGTGTTCCTTTGATGGAGACATATTTCCTGCTTTATTCAGG